>CAUYLG010029157.1:0-29586 GCA_963573385.1 Cacajao melanocephalus
ACTATACAGTACATAGGGGTAAGCAAGGACTTCATGACTAAAACACCAAAAGCATTGGCAACAAAAGCCAAAATAGACAAATGGGATCTAATTAAACTCCAGAGCTTCTGTACAGCAAAAGAAACAATCATTAGAGTGAATCAGCAACCAACAGAATGGGAAAAAAATTTTGCAAGCTACCCATCTGACAAATGGCTAATACCCAGAATCTACAAAGAACTAAAACAGATTTACAGGAAAAAAACAACCCCATCAAAAAGTGGGTAAAGGATACGAACAGACACTTTTTTAAAGAAGACATCTTTGCAGCCAACAAATATATGAAAAAATGCTCATCGTCACTGATCATTAGAGAAATACAAATCAAAACCACATTGTGATACCACCTCATGCCAGTTAGAATGGCGATCATTAAAAAATCTGGAGACAACAGATGCTGGAGAGGATGCAGAGAAATAGGAATGCTTTCGCACTGTTGGTGGGAGTGCAAATTAGTTCAACCATTATGGAAGACAGTGTGGCGATTCCTCAAGGACCTAGAAACAGAAATGCCATTTGACCCAGTAAACCCATTACTGGGTATGTACCCAAAGGATTATAGATCATTCTATTATAAAGACACATGCACACATATGTTCATTGCAGCATTGTTTACAATAGCAAAGACCTGGAACCAACCCAAATGCCCATCAATGATAGGTTAGATAAAGAAAACGTGGCACATACACACCATGGAATACTATACAGCCATAAAAAATGGTGAGTTCATGTACTTTGCAGGGACACAGGTGAATCTGGAAACCATAATTCTCAGCAAACTGACACAAGAACAGAAAACCAAACACTGCAGTTTCTCACTCATAGGTGGGTGTTGAACAATAAGAACACATGGACACAGGGAGGGGAACATAACATGGTGGGGTCTGTTGGGGGGTGGGGGGCCCAGGGGAGTGATGATGAAGGGTGGGGAGATTGGAGAGGGATAACATTGGGAGAAATAACTAATGTAGGGGATATGGGCAGCAAACCGTCATGGCAAATGTATACCTATGTAACAATCCTGCAAGATCTGTGCATGTACTCCAAAAATTGAAGTATTATATATATATATATATATATATATATATATATATATATATAGAAAGAAAGAAAAAAAATCTTAAAAAGTAAGAAGTCTGGAAATAACTGCTCTAAAAAACCCCATTGAGTGTACCATACCAAAGATTGAGCCCTAATGTAAACTATGGACTATGGATAAAAATGATGTACCAAAGTAGCTTCATCAATTGTGCAAACCTACTCTTCTGGAGGAGGACAATGGAATGATAATGGAAGCTAGGCATGTTTGGGAGTAGGAGGGAAATAAGTTTCTGTACCTTCCTCTCAATTTTGCTGTGAACCTGAAACTACTCTGAATAAGGGTTTGGTTTTTTTTTTAATAGGAAGCAGAGTTTGTTTACTTTATACTTTGTGTACCTTTCAAACTTTGTGATTTAACGGGAAGTAAAGTTTTTTACTTTATGTCTTGTGTACCTTTCAAACTTTGTGATTTCACACATAATGTATTACGTGTGAAATGTGTGATTAGCTATTCATAAGCTGAAGTTTGATAATGTTAATTTTATTAGCATGAAATTGTACTTAACACAAAAATAAAAAATTAAATGTTAGTTTTGTTTAAAAAAAAAACTTACTCTTTTAAGTACTTATAAGTGACCCAAAAGTCTGTGATGTCAAATAATTTTTGGTTTGTCCATGGCACAAGTTACCACGTCTCAGCTTCCAGTGCCGTAAACCAAATGCTGCTGTGGCTTCATGTGCTCTTGGCTATAACTCATGTTTGATATTTAAATGTGGAAAAGCACCGTCTCCCACAAAGTAAATAATTCAACAAGCAGAAGCCCACTGCTAGCACTTGTGAAATTAATAAAGAGAATGGGGAGGAGGGCTAATTAATTCTTAATCTTAAATCAGAGGTTTGAGATAAAAAACTGGAATTCTGAATGGCAATGAATTTGTTATGTTTACTATTTTACTATATACTCTGCACTCACACACAAAAGCAAAAGTGGTTTGCAAAACTCATCCCGTCTTCCAACTAGTGCACAACTGTTCATCAATTTACTTGTTCTCAATTCAGACAGAAAACTGGAATCAAAACGGAAAAGATGATAATTTTATGGTAAAAGAATGTACAGTTATCAATGACTCTCAATGGAAGAGTAATGCACATGAAAGGTTTTACAATTTCTTCATGTTTGTGATTTTGAGTTATCATGAAGGAATCTGATTGATGTATATTTCACAAATGTCAATTTGATGTGAGAATAGCCTTTCCCTTCCTTTGAAGAAGGAAGGTGGCATAAGAAAAGTTGATGCCCTAAAGAATCAAATAAACCTAGATTCTAATCCAAGCATCACTTTTTTATTAGTCATAGGAACTTCAATAGCTACTTAACCTCTTTAAGTCCTAGTTTACTATTGGAAAATGTAACTAAAAATTAGTCTGAACATTAACTGAGGCAGTGCATGCAAATTGCCTGCACATGAAAGCATTCAATACTGTTTTTACTTAAAAACAAGTGGCATCCCATCTAAGTCTAAGTTGTTTCTCCAGTGAAAAACAACTAGTGACTCTGTATTACTATTCATCAGTAGACAGTTGTGGCATATCTAAAATTAAAGGTACAGTTTATGGCCATGAGTAAAGTATACAGTCTTATCTTCAAAAGTAACTGATTCATCAATTAATAATTGATAACACTTTTAAGTAATAACTAGCCAGGTTAACCAATATTTACATGGCTTTTTAAAAAGCAGTTATAGATAATTCATAAAATATTTTTTTTCATTTATTGTTCAAATTCCAAAGCCTATATATTCACTGAAATGTAACAAGCCACTTACTTAGAATGTGGATCAAGATCCATGTCTTTTTTACATATAGATAAAGTTATAAATAAAATGAAGGCCTCATGAATATTCTAATACTCTTATAAAATAAAAATAATTTATCAGTACATTTTAAAATAAATTACTGTAATTATTTAGGAGCTACAACTTAGGGAATTAATTAGTAAGTTAAGAAGGAAATTCAGTCAATCGATCAATTTTTTATTATTCTGCTATCACTTATGATATTAGCTAAGCATCTCATCTTCAATCATTGAGTTATAGTTCAGTATAAAAATATTTTAATTATGATTTTACTCTACAGCTTACTTTAAATAATAAATCTTAACTTCATGCCTTACCTTTTCAAGATTTTTTTAAAACCACCTGTTAAATCCTATTTTAATGTACTGATTAAAATAACTTTTCCCCCAGTTCTTAGTAAATCACTTGCTTTTCTTAATAGTCCATCTTAAAAATCTGACATTTATTATCTTTTTGAGAAGAAAGATTAAAAAAAGAGATACAGATCACATTTGCATTAACTCTCCATGATATGGTTTATCAACGTGAATCAATTAGGGAATCAATAGGAGGTGATAGAGAAGCTGAGAGAGACGGGCACTCTGCTAAATACTAGAATAGGAAGCCATTAAAGGAATTAGATCCAGAGATAAGCTAAAATTATATACTGCACATTCTAACCTATGTTCAGAATAACCTTTTAGTACTAAATCAAAAGGAAGCTCTGAACAGAAAATATATCAACTAAATAAGCTTTTGTTGTATATACTGTAACAGAATATTAAAAACACCTCTGCTGGTCAGGTTGAAAACAAAGGTTGCTAAAATAAGAAAGGTTTCAATGTCCTCCCTCCAGATGATTCAAGGTGACATAAATTATTGCACAAGCACAAAAGGTATTTTTGAATATATTACTGCACACAGATGATTTTGAAACTGTTGTAAGCAATTTATTGGTTTTTCAAAATATGCCTTAATCCTCTGAAGTTGTATTTTAAACAAACCCCATTTATAAGATTTGCAAATATGATCTTACTCTTCAGTACATGTTATTAATAATATTCAATTTTAACCTAATACCTTAAGCCAGTAATATTAAGACAATAGTTTAATGAAATAGATTTATAAGCTAATCATTGGCTACCATTTAAAATTAATGAATTTATTGATAACCTACCTGCATCTTAAAAGCATCTGTGAAGGTCTAAGAACAATAACATAGAAACAACTAAAAGCAATAGAAAACTAAAAATTAAAACTCAAAAGAATGACTGGATTAGGAAAACTGTAGAAATTAAGCTCAAAGCTAAGTTCTGAAATTCTTATTAAGGATAGTGAAATTAGCAAATGCTGGGTTACTTTTCCACAGCCATTGAAGGAAGAAGGTCTTAATTCCTGTATGGAAGTAATTAAGTAGTTTGCATATGTTCAATGAATTTGTGAAAATAGAAAAGAAAGAAATGTTGTGTATATATAAGTTTTTCTAATTATATTAGAAAGTATACTTAATAAGGCAATTCTATGAGGTAGGGCTGAAATCAGTAGAAACAGAGTCTAGAGATAAAGCATCTCAAGTCCTTAATTTAAGAACAATTAAAAGTTGACATATTGTTTAATCAAAAATTTGACAAGGGATAAATAGTAAACAAATCCACGCAAGGAACCAACTAAGAACCTCAAAAGAAGGTAATCTATGTTTTGTTTGAAAGAAAATTTGTTAGATGCCAAGTATGTGGACACTCCTGATTATGTTTTATGGTAAAAGATATGTTTTAATTATCTGAAGTGCCCAGATAATTCAATTCTTGTCTAAGTATATGGATATAGCCTACAGGAATTTATATAAAAGCTACATATTTTTTACCTGAAAAGTATTTAGATGGTTCATAGTGTCAAGTAAAATATCAAAAATCTATACTGTTAATATGAACAAAATAACCTTGAACGATCACCTTCAATGAAGGAAGTTACCAAATGTCACCTCTGCCTCTGAGAAAACAAAATTGAGTGCTGTAACATCTGGACACATACTATCTTTCTTCCTTTGACACAAAGGAGATAATAACCCTTCTTGTAGCCAAGACCAAATATTCACATGTGCCAATGAATCCCAACCTTTCCCGCATTCTTCAAGACTATGCACCAGCAATTATTTCTTTCTCTCATGCATCATCCTCTCTCTCTCTCTTTTTTACTGGTTCTAGTGGTTGTGAACAATAGTATTCAACATGCATTAGTTTCTCCATTACTGTTTTTAAATGTCTTTGGTTTTCGCACATGTCACGTCAGTTAGAGATCTCCCCTTTTTCTTTTTGTAGGCAGGTTTGAGTTTTGTGTTGGGAAAATGAGAAGCAAATTGATCTAAAGACTTCTATTTTTGGAGGCGGTGCCAAGATGACGAGAGGAGACAACACCAGAATGCAGCTCCCAGCAACTAAGATGCAGAGGGCTAGAAGACTTCACGATTCCAAATGAGGTGCCGGGTTTATTTTGGGGGGACTGAAAGGACTCTAAGGTAGCCCAGGGAGGGAGCCAAAACAGGGCGAGAGCTGCCCAGGGAGAAAGAACCAAGACAGGGAGGGGCGCGTCCCCACCCCGGAACATGCAGCCGGCTCAGAGGGTTAGGGGTCTTCACCCTCTTGGTGCTCTGATTCAGATCCTGTGCTTACCTCATCGCTCCTGCAACCCACCGTCCACAAGAGCCCCGCTAGACTGAGGGGCGCTGTAGGTTGTCGATGGTGCCATAAGTTGTCAGCCCAACCAGGGAGGAAGTTTGAACTAGCGCCAGCGGGACGGAGCAACCCGTCCCACAGAAAGAGGCAGAGTTGAAAGCAGGGAAACAGGTCATAAGGCATGGCGGGCCCCATCCCCCGCAAAACTCGAACTGAAGCCCGCTTGCTAGAGAGCTTGGCAGTGGATACACCAGTTTGACCCCAACCGGGAAGATCCTGGGGAAGGAGAGACGCCATTGGGAAGGTGGGGCTGATTTCACCTGCAAACAAACCCCAGGGAAGACCACGCACCCAGCAACCTGACT
Organism: Cacajao melanocephalus; assembly: GCA_963573385.1. Lineage (NCBI taxonomy): Eukaryota > Metazoa > Chordata > Mammalia > Primates > Pitheciidae > Cacajao > Cacajao melanocephalus. The sequence continues at coordinate 5,954 of CAUYLG010029157.1, forward strand.
GAATCCGAGGCAGCCCAGCAGCGCCTCTACAGGCCAAAAAAGATATAGCAACAGAAAGAACTTTACTCAGAGATTCCTCCTGAAATCACCAACTTCAAAGATCAAAGGGAGATAAATCCACGAAGACGGGAAAATAAAACCAATGCAAAGAGGATGAAACCTTCAAAGACCCAAACACCTCTTCCCCTCCCATGGACCACAACTCCTCACCATCAAGGAAACAAAACAAGAAAGAAAATGAGTGTGACGAATTAATAGAAGCAGGCTTCAGAAGGTGGATAATAGCAAACTTCTCTGAGTTAAAAGACCATGTTCTACATCAGTGCAAAGAAACTAAGAACCCTCAAAAAAGGTTAGACAAAATGCTAACCAGAATAGCCCCCTTAGAGAAGAACATAAATGACTTGATGGAGCTGAAAAACACAGCAGGAGAACTTCATGAAGCATACGTAAGTTTCAACAGCCGAATCAATCAAGAAGAAAGGATATCAGAGATAGAAGATCAAATCAATAAAATAAAATGAGAAGATCAGAGAAAAAAAGAGTGAAAAGAAACAAACAAAGCATCCAAGAAATATGGGATTATGTGAGAAGACCTAATCTATGCTTGATCGGTGTACCTGAATGTGATGGGGAGAATGAATCCAAGTTGGAAAACACTCTTCAGGATATTATCCAAGAGAACTTCCCCAACCTAACAGGGCAGTCCAACATTCAAATCCAGGAAATACAGAGAACACCACAAAGATATTCCTCAAGAAGAGCAACCCCAAAGCACATAATCATCAGATTCACCAGGGTTGAAATCAAGGAAAAAATCCTAAGGGCAGCCAAAGAGAAAGGTCAAGTCACCCACAAAGTAAAGGCCATCAGTCTCACAGCAGATCTCTTGGCAGAAACTCTTCAAGCTAGAAGGTGGTGAGGGACAATATTCAACATCCTTAAAGAAAAGAACTTTCAACCCAAAATTTCATATCTGACCAAAGAAAGCTTCCTAAGTGAAGGAGAAATAAAATTCTTTACAGACAAGCAATTGCTGAGAGATTTCATCGCTACAAGACCTGCCTTACAAGAACTCCTGAAGGAAGTACTAAACATGGAAAGGAACAACCAGTACCAACCACGACAAAAACGTACCAAATGGTAACTAAACATAGAAAGGAACAACCAGTACCAACCTCTCCAAAAACACACCAAATGGTAAAGACCATCGACACAATGAAAAAATTGCATCAACTAATGGGCAAAACAACCAGCTAGCATCAAAATGGCAGGATCAAATTCACATATAACAATATAAGCCTTAAATTTAAATGGGCTACATGCCCCAATCAAAAGACACAGACTGGCAAATTTGATAAAAAGTCAAGACCCAGCAGTGTGTTGTATCCAGGAAACCCATTTCACAGACAAGGACGCACATAGGCTAAAAATAAAGGAATGGAGAAAGATTTACCAAGCAAATAGAGAGCAAAAAAGAGCAGGAGTTGCAATCCTACTTTCTGATAAAATAGACTTTAAACCAACAAAGATCAAAAGAGACAAAGAAGGGCACTTCATAATGGAGAAAGGATCAATGCAACAAGAAGAGCTAATGATCCTAAAAATATACGCACCCAATAAGAGAGCACCCAGATACATAAAACAAGTTCTTAACGACCTACAAAAAGAGACTCCACCCAATAATAATGGGAGACTTTAACACTCCACTGTCAATATTAGATCAACGAGACAGAAAATTAACAAGGATATCCAGGACATGAACTCAGATCTGGACCAAGAAAACCTAATAGACATCTACAGAACTCTCCACCCCAAATCCACAGAATATACATTCTTCTCAGCACCACATTGCACCTACTCTAAAATTGACCACATAATTGGAAGTAAATCACTCCTCAGCAAAAGCAAAAGAACGGAAATCATAACAGTCTCTCAGACCACAATGAAATCAAATTAGAACTCAGGATTAAGAAACTAACTCAGAACTGTACAGCTTCAGGGAAACTGAACAACTGACTCTTGAATGTTGACTGGATGAACAATGAAATGAAGACAGAAATAAAGATGTTCTTTGAAACCAATGAGAACAAAGACACAACATACCAGAATCCCCGGGACACATTTAAAGCAGTGTCTAGAGGAAAATATATAGCACTAAATGCCCACATGAGAAGTGAGGAAAGATCTAAAATAGACACTCTATAGTCAAAATTGAAAGAGCCAGAGGAGCGAGATTAAAAATACTCAAAAGCTAGCAGAAGACAAGAAATAACTAAGATCAGAGCACAACTGAAGGAGACAGAGCCGCAAAAATCTCTTCAAAAAATCAAGAAACCCAGGAGCTGGTTTTTTTAAAAGATGAAAAAAATAGACAGAACACTAGCCAGATCAATAAAAAAGAAAATCATACAGATGCAATAAAAAACAGTAAAGGGGATATCACCACAGATTCCACAAAAATACAAACTACTATCAGAAATTACTACAAACAACTCTATGCACATAAACCAGTAAACCTGGAATAAATTGATAAATTCCTGGACACTTGCACCCTCCCAAGCCTAAACCAGGAAGAAGTCAAAACCCTGAATAGACTAATAACAAGGACTGAAGTTGAGGCAGCAATTAACAGCCTACCAATCAAAAACAGTATAGGTCCAGATGGGTTCACAGCTGAATTCTACCAGATGTACAAAGAGAAGCTGGTACCATGCCTTCTGAAACTATTCCAAACAATCCAAAAAGAGGGAATCCTTCCCAAATCATTTTATGAGACCAACATCATCCTGATACCAAAACCCGGCAGAGACTCAGACAAAAAGAAAACTTCAGGCCGATATCCATAATGAATACAGATGCAAAAATCTTCAATAAAATACTGGCAAACCGATTGCAACAGCATATCAAAAAGCTTAACCATCACAATCAAGTAGGCTTCATCCTAGGGATGCAAGGCTGGTTCAACATACGCAAGTCTATAAATGTAATTCATCACATAAACAGAACCAAACACAAAAACCACATGATTATCTCAATAGATGCAGAGAAGGCCTTCGACAAAATTCAACAGTCCTTTATGGTAAAAACTCTCAAGAAACTAGGTATCGATGGAACGTATTGAAAAATAATAAAAGCTATTTATGACAAACCCACAGCCAATATCATACTGAATGGGCAAAACTGAAAGCATTCCCCTTGAAATCTGTTACTAGACAAGGATGTCCTCTCTCACCATACCTATTAAATATAGTATTGGAAGTTCTAGCCAGAGTAATCAGCCAAGAAAAAGAAATAAAGAGTATTAAATTAGGAAAGGAGGAAGTCAAATTGTCTCTATATGCAGATGACATGATTGTATATTTAGAAAACTCCATCGTCTCAGCCCAAAATCCCCTGAAACTGATAATCAACTTCAGCAAAGTCTCAGGATACAAAATCAATGTGCAGAAATCACAAGCATTCCTATATACAAATAACAGACTTAAAGAGAGCCAAATGAAGAATGAACTGCCATTCACAATGGCTAGACAGAGAATAAAATACCTAGGAATACAACTAACAAAGGATGTAAAGGACGTCTTCAAGGAGAACTACAATCCATTGCTCAAGGAAATAAGAGAGGACACAAACAGATGGAAAAACATTCCATGCTCATGGTTAGGAAGAATCAATATTGTGAAAATGCCCATACTGCCCAAAGTAATTTATAGATTCAGTGCTATCCCCATCAAGATACCTATGACCCTCTTCACAGAACTGGAAAAACCCACCTTAAACTTCATATGGAACCAAAAGTGAGCCCGCATAGCCAAGAAAATCCTAAGGAAAAAAAAAAAAAAAAAAGTTGGAGGCATCACATTACCTGACTTCAAACTATACTACAAGGCTACAGTAATCAAAACAGCATGGTACTGGGACCAAAACAGAGATATAGACCAATGCAACAGAACAGAGGCCTCAGAGGCAATGCCACACATTTACAACCATCTAATCTTTGACAAACCTGACAAAAACAAGCAACGGGGAAAGGATTCCCTGATTAATAAATGGTGGTGGGAAAACTGGCTAGCCATGTGCAGAAAGCAGAAACTGGACCCCTTCCTGACACCTTACACTAAAATTAACTCCAGATGGATTAAAGACTTAAACATAAGACCTAACACCATAAAAACCATAGAACAAAACCTAGGCAAAACCATTCAGGACATAAACAAAAACAAGAACTTTATGACTAAAACACCAAAAGCATTGGCAACAAAAGCCAAAATAGACAAATGGGATCTAATTAAACTCCAGAGCTTCTGCACAGCAAAAGAACAATCATTAGGGTGGACTGGCAACCAACAGAATGGGAAAAGACTTTTGCAATCTACCCATCTGACAAAGGGCTAATAATCCAGAATCTACAAAGAACTAAAACAGATTTATAAAAAAGCAAACAAATCCATTCAAAAGTGGGCAAAGGATATGAACAGATACTTTTAAAAAGACAACATTTATGAGGCCAACAAACATATGAAAAAATGCTCATCATCACTGGTCATTAGAGAAATGCAAATCAAAACTACATTGAGATACAGCCTCACGCCAGTTGGAATGGCGATCATTAAAAAATCTGGAGACAACTGATGCTGGAGAGGATGTGGAGAAATAGAAACACTTTTACACTGTTGGTAGGAGTGTAAATTAGTCAACCATTATTGAAGACAGTGTGGCGCTTCCTCAAGGACCTAGAAATAGAAATTCCATTTGACCCAGCAATTCCATTACTGGCTATATATCCAAAGGATTATAAATCGTTCTACTATAAGGACACATGCACACGAATGTTCATTGCAGCACTGTTTACAATAGCAAAGACCTGGAACCAACCCAAATGCCCATCGACGATAGACTGGACAAGGAAAATGTAGCACATATACACCATGGAATACTATGCAGCTGTAAAAAACGATGAGTTTGTGTCCTTTGTAGGGACATGGATGTATCTGGAAACCATCATTCTCAGCAAACTGACACAAGAACAGAAAACCAAACACCATGTGTTCTCACTTATAGGCGGGTGTTGAACAATGAGAACACATGGACACAGTGAGGGAAGCATCACACACTGGGGTCTGCTGGGGGGAATAAGGGAGGGACCGTGGGGTGTAGGAAGGTTAGGGAGGGATAACATGGGGAGAAATGTATTTGTAGTAGTTTGAAATACATTTCCACAATAGAGAAATACAGAATTACAGAGGGGTATGACTGAGTCATATTTTTTGAGATACTAACCAAAAATGAAAGCTAGTCTTATATTATGTAACAAATATAAACAATCCAACATAGTAGTAGGATTGTAAAATACCTACTCAGTTCTATATTATCAATATGTAACACAAAACTATATATTTTATAATAAAATCTAAACAATTTTGTATGCATTAGATATTTACAATTGTAAAGTGTAAGGTGTATATCTGTTTTGTAAACAATCACATTTTACTATATTTTCTTTGGTTCTGACCTGTAGTACAGGATTTTCAATACAGTTGGTAAGTTTGGAACAATATAGCGACTGAAAATGAGCTTAGATGTATAGTAAGGTTGCTGAGCTATTAGAGTGACTATATCTAGCATCAGGCTTTTCATTCTAATGAGTATATCTGTTGAGAACTAAATGTGTTTAGTCAAAAGTGAGACAAGTGAAAACATTCTATTTAATGACAATGTAATTTTGGCTGTGAAAACTAATTTTAAACTTGTGATTTCAACAAACAACTTTCTATTAATCTGCTCTGGCTACCATAACAAAATACCATGGATTGTTGGCTTAAACAATAGGTATTTATTTTCTATTTATATATTTATATATATATATATATATATGCACACACATATATTGATATATATACAATTATATATACATATATTTTTTTTCTATTTCTATTATTTTCTATAGAAAATCGATGTTATTTTCTATTAGAGGCCAGAAGTTCATCATCAAGGTGCTGGCAAATTCAGTTTCTGGTGAGGGTTCTCTTCCTGGCTTGCAGATCATCACCTTCTAGCTGTGGCTTCACCGGGCCTTTCCTCTGCGCTCATGTGGAGAGCTCCCTGTTGCCTATTCTTCTTTTAAAGACCTTATGACCTTGTTCAACCCTAATTACCTCCCTAAATGTCCCTTCTCTAAATTCAGTCACTTTAGGGGTTTAGGGCTCTACTATATAAATTTTGGAGGAGCACAATTTTGCCTACAACAACCTTGAATCTGTTTTAATTTATACTTCTACTTCTACATTTGAACATATTTAAATATCAACCAAATAGTTATTACTGATAATCTATTGTTTTCTAAAGTTTATATGACTGGGTTGAATAAATGTTCCTTCACTGTTTTACTTCCATATGAACATTTCAAATGTAAATTATAGGCATTGTAATTATGTGATTTTAAAATATGCAACTTTGCATTTAAAATGCAACATATGTTTTCGGGATGGAGATATTGTATTAGGTTGTTATTGAATTTATAAAAAGCAATATCTGAGACTGGGTAATTTATAAAGAAAAGAGGTTTAATTGGCTCATGGCTCTGCAGGCTTTACAGGAAGCATGGTGCCCACTTCTGCTCAGCTTCTGGGGAGGCCTCAAGGAGTTTATAATCATTGAGGAAGGTGAAGGGAAAGCAGGTGCGTCATATGGTGAAAGCAGAACCAAGACAGAGGGAATGAAGGGCAGGTTCCACACCCTTTTCAATGACCAAATTTCTCAAGATCTGACTATCACAACAACAGCACCAAGCCATGAGGGATCTGCCCCATGATCCAAACACCTTCTACCAGGACCCACCTCCAGCACTGGGGATTACAATTCAACATGAGATTTAGGAAGGGACAAGTGTCCAAACTGTATCAGATGTGATCTCACTCATACCGTGTTCACTAAGAGAAAGAAAACAAGCACTTTGGAAGGTCGACCAAGCGGAAGGATCACTTGAGGCCAGGAGTTCAAGAACAGCCTGGCCAACATGGCAAAACCACATTTCTACTAAAAAAATGCCAAAAAAAATTAGCTAGGTGTGGTGGTGCACATTCGTAATCCCAGCTACTTGGGAGGCTGAGGTATGAGAAATATTTGAACATGGGAGGTGGAAGTTGCAGTGAGCCAAGATTGCGCCACTAAACTCAAATCTGAGTGATAAAGTGTAACTCTATCAGAAACATAAATATACAAATGGATATTTAAATATATACTTATATATAAATATATGAATCTATAATATATTTAAATAGATATTTATGGATATGTTTTATTTATTTTTATGTATTATATAAATAGAGAGAGAGAGAGAGAGAGAGGTTCAAGAAAGATAAAGTTATATGTGGGATCCATACAGAGTTCCAATTGCTGATTCCAATCTATTCCTGATATGAATCCCATCCCTGGGAGCCCACAAAATTCTTCTACAAATCCTCCTTTTCAATTAAACTTACTAAAATTCTTGCTACTTATAGTGAAGATTTCTAGCTGAATCATTTTTATGGGCAAGATTTTCAAAAGAGTTGTTTCTACAAGCTGTCTCCACTTGCTCACCTCATGGCATTCAAAGAACTGCAGTCTATCTTCCTCTCATTACTTAAGCAGCATAAAGGTCAAATGGAGCATCATTTGTTATACTCCATCAATGATTCAAAATCATGTCACATAGTAGATCATTAACATTCTTTCACAGGCTCTTCCAGGCTTTTCTTTTAGTTGGAGTTTCTACTCACACTGACCTCTCTTCTGTTCCTAAAATATGCCAAGCATGTTCCTTTCTGAGACTCTGAGAAGGAACACTCTCTTCATTTAAACCCACGAACCCCAACCACACACACGTCGGTACACTATCATCTTGCCATGGTTAATACCCATTCACCCAAAATTCTGAGTTTTAATATCATTTGAGACCTTCTACATTGAGACCTTCTTGGCCTCCAGCCACATGAAGTTCCCTCTTTTACTCTCATAACATGCTACATTTCTTCATGGAAATGGTCACAGTTCATAACTGCAATTTAATTTCTTAATGTTTATCCAAACTCCTACCTCCCCCTCAACCATTAGAATACTGTGTACCCCCTGAGGAAAGAGGCTATTTTGTTGACATTATATATTCTGTACATTTCCTCTAGCTCATGCCTAATAAATGGCAATAATTACTGTCTAATTTAAGCATAGATCTATGTATATTCAGCCAAAAATTTTTAGTATTCATACTATTCTTTGGTTATAAGGGAAACATTTGGTGATGTTACCTATATTCTTTCAAATATGTGATTCCCAAGGCCCAAATGGAAAGATTTGTTTTTTGTGTGTTTTTTTTTTTTTCCTTGTATGCCAATGTTTATCTACTTGTATTAGCTGTCTAGAAAGCTATCTGGAAGCAGAATCTGAGGTTGAGGCCAGGTTCAGCAAAGAAGAATAGTAAGACAGATAAATCTCCCCTGCTGAAGACAAGAGAATTGATGAAGTATAACTCTTTGATTTTTATATTTGACATCTTTGACTTAGTAAAATTATACCACGCAGGGTGCTAACCAAAAACCTAGTTGAGTATTCTCTTATTTGAATTATTATTGAGATTGAGTTCCAAGATCATCTTATTTTACTGGGTTGAAGAAAATATAGACATGAAATTTAATTTCCAGGTTAGTCCAATTGCTTCTAAAGTCTGAATAAATTCAAAAATGTCTCTGAGGAAATCAGTGTGTAGACAATAGTTTGAATATAATATTACTAAACCAAAGCTCAGGAGAACTTAATATAATCTCTAACCCTGGCTAGTTCTCAAGTATCCTAACCTCACCAGTTTTGTTTACCAATCTAAAAATAAAGATTACACAACTTTAATCAGTAACTATTAAATGAAACTACAAAATATTTTAGAAGTTTTACTTCACTACATTTGGGTGAAAACAAATATTTATTTTCTTATTATTGGTATTAATCTTGGTTTGATGAAATAGTAAGTAGCAAAACATCAAAAGGTGATAATCTAGATACAATTTCTAAAAACAAATGACTGCTCTGATTTGAAGCAGTAATGCCTATAGTTATTTGGATATAGTTCCAGAATAGAATTTAATGGTCTCATTTAGAATTAATATTACTTAACTCTTGGGAAGTGGAACTCGGTAATTCAGGTTTCATTATGTAAACATTTTTGGCATTTCATTTACTTTCTAAGTACAAACAGCTGGCAAAACAATAGAAGTACAAGATTATTTGCAAATTAGTTTTTGGGTTAATTCTCCAAATGGCTCTAGGACAGAAACAAATGTTTCAATCAGTTGTGTATTACTTGGAATTAGTACTCATCTTCTTGGTTAAAAATATAATAACTTTTAAAGGTAAAACCGGTTTGGAACTCAGTATTATAATTTGTGACACAAATAAACAATATTAAGAAAGTTAGCAAAGGCAAATAATACAGTCAGCCTTACTCCCAGGCTGTACTCAAGACATTGTCATTAACAATATCTCACACCTTCCTTAATCACAGATTCACGAACTCCATTTCTGTCCATAATTCTTACGTTTCTAGGCTTTATTAGTACTTCAACTATACAAACCCATCCCTGTCATTTTCCCATTTTACTTATTTTCCAGATTAGATTCCATGTTTCTTCATTAATATCGCTTGCATACATTCTAAAGCCTTTTATTGTGCCAATCTAAAGCTCAATTTGGTTAAATCCAGTTTAACCCACGCATGCTTGCACCATGTAGCCAACGTATGGTATCACATCATTCTGAAATGTTCTATTTTTCCCACAAACATAATTATTTCCTTTTAACTATATTTTAAAATCCACAAACAGATGATACTTTTACCATCTTAAAAAACGCACACACACACGCAAAGAAATGCTTACCCTACATCCTCATTTAATTACAGCCCTTAATATCTGCACACTTAACACCAAAACTCCTTGAAGTATTTATCAGTATTTGTCCCCTCTTCCTTTTCCACCTTGAATTTGTCTCAATTAGGCTTTCACCTTCATAATGCTACCAAAGATCTCCAAGTTGTTGAATTCAATGTTCAATTATTGGTATTCTGATTGATTTATTAGCAATAAATCATTTAATATTAATATTATATATATTATTTTAATATTACATCCTATTTAATGTCACATCTGATATTTGATTCACCTGATGTCAGTGGTCATGCTTTCAGTCTCCTTTGCTGGTCCCTCCTTACCTCTTTATTATCTAAACATTGGAGCAGCCATGATCTCAGACCTTTTACTTTGTTCCTCTCGATACTGTCTAGGTAATCTTAGCTAACCTTGTATTTTTAAATTATCTCTATAAATTAATTATTTCCAAATGTATAGCTCCATTAGCTACCTCTACCTTGAACCCTAGACTGGTAGTTCTAATTATCTACTTGACATATCTACCTGCATATCTAACAGGAATTCCAAATTTAATAAATCTCCCAAACGGAACTCCCAATGTTTCCCCCAAAATCTACTTCTCATAACAGAATGTTAGGAGAATGTCTATATCTCAGTAAGAGCAACTGTGACCATCTAGTTGATCAGGATGAAAACTCAGAATCATGTTTGATGCGTATTTGTCTCTCATAGCCCAAGTCAATGTCAGCTAACCATACTAGACCTATCTTTACGACATTCCCTTAATCTATACACTTCTCACTAACTCTGCTTAGGCCATGCTCAAGGCATAACTGCCTCTGGTCTAAACGAGTGCAAAGTCCTTCCCTCTGGTTTCTCTGTCCTCTGCTACTATTGCCCTTGCTCACTCTGTCCCAGCCACATTAGCTTATTTGATGACTTTGGAACAGGATGGCCATACTCATGCTCAGCACATTTGCCCTTGCTGTTCCCTCTGCCCAGGTTACTCCTCCCCCAGACACATGCCTCATTACATCTACTTCTTCAGATATTTCTTCAAATAATCCTTCTAAGTAAGTCTTTATTTAATATTACATATGACCCTACTACATATATTTAGTGGATATCACGCACACACACACACACACACACACACACACATATTTAATATATGAATGGCTTTATTCCATATGGTATGTCAGAAGCAAGCAATGTTTTTCCAAGCATAACACATTAATCACCCAAAGCAGCAGCCCCAATAATATATTCAATCACATTTCTTTGGCATCTCCTAACTTTCTTGTTGATTTGCCCACCTAACTATAGAAACAAAATTTTCTATTTTGCAAATAATAATTAATGAATATACTAATATATGATTAATAGAGATATTACGTTAGCTTTAGAAGAATAACATAATAGGCCTGAAATTATGATAAAATCTAAATTTTGTTAATTTTCTTAAGGTTTTAATCACAGTTTGATTCACACTGCTTAGCTTAAAATGAACATAAACTTCAAGATAAAAACAATATCGTATATGGTTTTCTTCTAAAATTTCTTATAGTAGTACATTATTCGGAGAAAATTAAATGAAAATTGTACCAAATCAAAAATTTCAGTAGCAGCAGCAGCACTACTTTTCAAAATGTTACCAATGATTTGTAAAAACAAATAAAATCATGAAATGTAAGAAAAAATGCAAAAATTGACATCATTAAAGGTGTTAAGGCCATATTTGCCAGGCAAATTGGTGGTCTCAATGGGTGCTCTCAAACTTTAACATGCATTACAATTACCTGGACAGCTGGCTAAAGTGCAGACGGCTGAACCTCATCTCCACATTTCTGACCTAGTAAATCTGGGGTAAAGCCTGATGATGTGTGTTCCAGGTGATTTTTGTTCAGAAACCACAATGTGAAAAATATAGCTTAAACTATCACGCAGATTTAATGAAAGACAAGTTTTTTTTCCAGAAATAACTTCCACTAGTTTCTTATACTTAAGAGAAAGAAGATGGTATTATTTCTTTGTTGATTGCTTGATGTCAGAATTTCCTTTTGGCCTGTGTAGAATTCAGGCCACCCTTCACACCAACACCACCGAAACAAAGCAGTTTCACAGCCACATGCCTTTAAGACCTGTATCTAAGAACATTGTAATTTTCCTGGATTATGCAGCTACAGGTATCATTTGCAGCCTTATACATATGACTCCCTATTGTGTTACTTCTAAAAATGGAAATCTGGAATAAAAGAAACTGAAGCTTTAGAGTGTCATAGAGAATCATATCAAAATCAAAGCAAGTCTACTTCAGAGAGTCTGATTCTGTGGACTTATTCTTGATTTACTAACTAGATGTGCAGCTGGATCTCTTAAAATCCAATTGCCAACATAAAAAGAAAATCCTGAGTTTCTCCCTCATACCTTGCACTTTCTATTGACTTTTTGGTATTAAAATATGTCTCCTGCCTTAATCTAGGCCATTTTACAACCACCGTCTTTTCTCTTCATACTCTTTTCAAGATTAAAGGGACAATGGACAGAGATAGAAAAATGAGACGATGGTATGTGCTTCTGACTGGAAGGGAGTTAGTGTGTCTGATTCACTGTAAAGAATAGCTTGATTGAGAAAAATGAGACTCTGGCACATACAAGGTTTATCTCTTCCTTTTATTTACAGGTCTGGATAAGCAGGCAACTGAAAAGACAACTCCTAAAATGAGCACAGTACATCACAGATAGTTATCATGACTGAGTCTACTCACAAAGTAACATTGTTTCCACTACTGCCTTTAGTCTTTCTCAGTGCTTCCATTCTCACTGCAAGGGATTCTTATTCAAAATACTGATATCACTCTCATCTGTAAATTTCATACTCTAACACTCCATACACAAACATACAAATATTAAGATTTTCAAAAGCATGTAGTACCTTTTCATTGAAAATTTTGACCTCAAATAGGAATGTTAAACTGACTGCTCTCACGGTCCTTGAAATATAATGGCACACAGTTGTGAAGATGAAAGCCCCCTTCATGTGGGCTCATAAAATTGTAACAGATACCTGTCTCCTGTAGTGGTTTAATTTCTGAATTTAACTCATCTATTATTTAATATTGATGTCTTAGAGGATTGTTATAGAAATTAGTGATTGAAGTAGAATTAGATAAAATATAAGATCAAAACCAGAATTTGCCTGTGTATAAAGGATTGAGTTTACAGATTATTCTGATCATACAGAATTACTGAGCATAGGATATGCTAGAAGAACATCTACAGATTTAAAAAATTGAAAAGCCTCTATTCATAAAAGAAAGGGTATCCTACATGACAAAAATTAGTTATCGATTTAACAACCCTGCCAATATAATGATGATTTTGGCAGACTTTACATTTCTCTATAGCATGACATTGAAAATAAAATCTAAGGGCCTAATTGGAGCATATTAATGTGTGGAAGTTAATGAAAACTCGATACTGAAATTGAGAATAAAATTTTTTCTTTAATTTGTATGGAAAGAAAAAGTGCTTGATCATTATTTAGTATATAATGGGCTTCTCCCTTTCTCAAGAATAGTCAAAAATCAATCGATTAACGTTGTGATAAATATGAATGATAAAATATCAGATGGTTTAAAATAAGTGGAAGTACACTAAGATTCTAATACCTCTTGAATATATTTTAAGAATAGAATTCCAGAACATGAAAAAAAATAAAACCCTTTTCAAATAAAAAAAAAGAAATAGTTTATTTCCACTGACTTTCTATTAATACTAGAAACTAAAATCTCTACTATGATTCCACAAAGATTGCTAATTGTACTTGTCAGATCCAAACTTGGCTGGTTACGTCCAAAGCAGGGACAGTAATATGGCAAATGATTCCAGGGTATCCATTTATCCCTTTGTGTTTATGTATCTATTTGATATTCTGCCTAAATTTTTTAAGTTATTGAAGAGCTTGCACACACAGTAACAGTGTAACAAGATAAACAATGAACAAGGAAATAGAGGCAAGGAAAAATAAACATTGCACAATGACATACTGTAGGGTTAGATACATATGAAACAGGAGAGTTCCCTTATCCCCCTCACAGGATGAAATGTGCAACAGGGCTGTGGCTCACTTATTTCGTTGCCCCACTGTTCAAACCCTCAGGGAGAGCATGCAGACGGACAGGTGCAGAGGCCGGGGCAAGTGCTTTGGGCTCTGGCCTCACAGTAATGTCTAAGGGTAAGTATCGGCAACCCCAGTGTTACAAGGCTCTTTCAGCTCTTTCAACACTCATGGCATGAGTGTTAATCAGCTCAATGGGCCCTCTGCATTATTGTAAGGGCAAAGGGCCCGTGTGACAGCTTTCTGTATCCCAAGCTCTTGCCCAGTGTACTGGAAGAATCGGATCACACATGGGGTCTAAGGATGAGGCAAGGTTTTATTGAGCGGTGGAGGTGGCTCTCAGCAAGAAGGATGGGGAGCCAGAAGGAGGAAATGGGGTGGGAAGGTGAACTTCCCCTGGAGTCCGACTGTTCTCAGCGGACATTCAGAGGCCTATTCCCTTCTTCTCTGCCATGCCACCAGACACTCTCTGCCACTCTGTTCCTCTGCTCCTCTGGACGTAAGAGTTGCTTGTTATGTTTGTCTGCTAAGGTCTCAGGTTTATATGAGGGCAGTATGGGGCGCATGGTGGGTCAAAACGCACCTTTTTGGGCACAAAAACAGAAATGTCTGTCCTCAATTAGGGCCACAGGTCTTCAGGCTTGAGTGGGGCCTTTGCCATGGAGCTATCCTCTTCTATCCAGTATTTCCCTGCCCCCCACCCATATCACATAGATACAGATGATAATATAGATGATGGTAGATATAGTTACAGATATTGATTATAAATATCAAACTCTTACAGTTGCTAAAGATGGATTACAAATTTGCCTCTAGGCTTAAATTTTTCACCAAGGAAAATTACATTTTCTGAAATCTTCAATTTTACAAAAACAATAGTGATTAAAAGCAAAAGCACTTGAACCATAATAATTTCTCATTTGTTTCTAATATTTCTCAGATTTCTCTGTAGTTATCCCCTGAAAGTTCCTAGATTTTATGTTTTATAGCTGAAAGATACCAGTGGAAATTTAACTCCTCTTATCTGCCATCAACATTGATTTCCATGGTAAATATTGCTTATGTTTGATATATATGTATGCTTTAATCCATTCTTTTCTTTATTTTTCTCATATGCTCATCATTCATCCTTATTTCAGGTCATTATTTTTACTTCTGAGAGGAAATCACAAATCATACTAAATATATTTTACATAGGAAAAAACCTGCCCATTGTGCATTATTAATAAGAATAATAAGAGTAAGATTAAGCATTTACTGCTAATGGGGTCAAGAGCCACTGACCAAGCAGAATAGCACTACAACTTTTCCAGCTTTTATCGAAAGTACATGCTGAGTAACTTTATCCACCCATTTAATCTCTTAAACTTTGAAATCTAATTTCTTCTTTTGAATCCTCTTTTCTTGTTTCGTTTGCTCTCCTAACCCTTGAAGTTCTTTTAGATAAGCCCTAAATTCAGTTGAAATACTCCCTCTTGATTCTTGTGTTTCTCAGAAAGCTTGTGAGCAGGAAAACAAACTCAGATCAAAAGCTGAAATAAATGTCACTGAGCTAATAAAAACAATAAATCAATTTAATATTTAAGCTAAGAATAGATATTTGTAGCAGAAAGCATATCTTCAATAACAAATACTCTGTAGCACTTACTAAATGCTCAGCTAACCCTTACACACCCCCACATGGCAGGTGTTGTTATTATCCTTGTTTTACAGATGGAGGGAATTGAATAGATGCAGATTAAATACTTGGGCCAGAGTCACATGGCTAGCAAGGGATGGAGCTGCAATTCAAACTCTATCTAGTGGTCTGCTCTATTCTGTGTGCTGAATCTCTAAACTGCCTCTTCTGAGAGGGAACTGATCATAAGCAGTCCTCCCTGTTCTATATGCAGCTTCTCATATGATTCTGATTATTCACTCTCCCACTGCTCACACCTCTCGCTAACAATTTAACATCACAAAATAAAGCATAATGAAAATTAATTTATTCTACCAATGTGTAAAATATTTAAAATATATAATATTTCTATTCTTCATATGTGTAAAGAAAAACTAATAAATGGATATAGAACATGGGGTAGTTACACAGATGTTTATCTACCAAACGGATATTTGTAAATTCCTAGGTTAGTATTCTAATCACCAGGTTTGTGTATTTTTTCTATGTTCCTAAATCTTAGCAACTATCTGAAAATTGTGGACATTTTGAAAATCAAAATGTTGGATTTACCACAAGGTCTAAGGAAATATTGAGCAACTATTCTAATATATCTAAATGTCAAATTACACACTGTAGTGTACTTGAGGAGAATGCTATCTATTCTCTGATGTCCGTATGATACAAATGATGAAAAATTTGTATAATACTTTAAAACTGTAATAATGCAATGAAAATAACAGATTCAAATAAACAATTATAAAGTTGTTTCTGTTATTTTGATTTTGCCCCTGAAGAGGCAAGGATATTGAGTTTGCATTTCTGGATTCAGTACAATACAACAAACATTTACTAACCATCTAATATTTTCAAAACTTTGAACTAGATCCTGAGGAGAGGTGGAGCTGTGTAAACAGAACCTAATGTATACTCTCATAAAATTTAAGATGTACTAGAAGGAATAAAATATACTGTATGTACAAAATATAACACAATGCAAACTGCTAAGAAAATAAAAGAAAATGAAGTGTTATTGAACCTTATATAAAAGAAAAATTTGAGGTTAGATATTATTCAAGACTGAGTCCTGATAAATAGATTTTTACAATAATTATAGAAATGGAAAGAAAGGAACTACTAATAGGAAGAGCATCATGAACAAAGACAAAGTGGCAGGAAAGATCAATGAAGGTTCTGTGGTTGACAACTGCTAAGCTTGGCTTCAGTGGAAAAAGGAGAGTAGTAGGACTGTCATAGACACTTAGGATTAAATGATGAGGAGCCTTGAACATCAAGAAAGAACATAAGTAAAAGTCATAGAGTATTACAGAAACAGCCTGTGATACAGGACATTTGATTTAAGAAATGTTCTCTCAAAGTGACGAGCAGAATGAATTGGGAAGGTTGAAGGACAGAGGTGGGAAGACTAATTAGGAAGCTATTACAGTTGTCCAAAGTATTGGAAATGGGGATCTGGGTCAGTGACAATGTTAGGGGAAAAAAAAAAAAAAGGAAATGAATGAGTGAGAAACTGCAGAAGAAATTGAACTTTCTAAGTAAATTCTTAGACTTGATTTCTGAGGGAGAGAAGAGAAAACTAAAAATTCTAAAATTTTATGTTCAACTAATTACAAGAAATAAGAAGCTATTAACCCAGCAAAAGATAATGGAAGGAAATGTTTGTAGGAAAAACAGACTTGCTTGTGGACATGATTAATGTGAGGTGGTAGAGCAAAAGTGTGTAAAGGTACTCATCACGCACTTACTGAGTATGAAACTCAAGGGAGAGATTAGGGGATTGATGTGTATTTGGAATTTCTCTGAATACAGATGATAGTTCAAATTGTGACAATAAATGACTCGGCAAGAAAAGAGAGAAAAAAATGTAGAAAACAAAACCAGAGAAGTGATTCTTAGATATTATACTAAGAAATAAAAAGAGAGTTAGGAAGAAAATATCAAAAGGTTAGCACAGAGCAATGACACAGAAGCCAAAGGAACAAATTTTCATAAAGAAGATAATGAAGTAGAAAAAGGATGAGAAATAGGAAGCATTTGATTTTATAACTAGATGACTTTTTATAGAGAAATGTCAGAAGTTATAAGGATAAAATCTATTTTACCAGGCAGTCAACAGTGAGGAAAGGTAGATATGGAGTATAGATTTGTACAAGAAAAAGTAAAAAGTGGGTTACTGAGAGTTATTAAATGGCAAAATATACCATTGTTAAGATTTGTTATATGTTACTTTGTTTTAATAATAAACATTTTAGCAATCCAGCATGTGAACCCTCTCCTAGGTTTGTAATATGTCCCACTGAAGAAATCTTGGTGGAAAACATTAAAAGGGGAAAGACAAGGTCATCCCTCTGGCCCACCCATAGGGCAAGAACACATGATTGGGGCTTGGCCATGTACATATTTTTGCCACAATATTGATTGTGGAAAAGTCATACAGACAAGTAGGGAGAATGAACAATTTCTTTCAATAGGAGCACCAGCAACACCTTATTTCTAGAAGCCACAGAACCAAGTGCCAGTATCAGCCACCACTGTACGACAGTGGTGGTAATGGAATTTCTTGGACCATTTCTAAAACATCGTTTTGGTCATATTATTGGCTGTGCTGTCCATCTTGATTCTTTCTCACTTTTTGAGTCTGGTTTTCTAGCCTCCCAGAGAGTTTGGAGACCTAGTCAATATCCTTTCAATACATGACTTACCTAGGTAAATCAGCTGGAATTGATTTTTTTGTTTGTTTGTTTCTATGCCTAAGACTAAGGCATACCCATTTGGTTGACTGACACGTGGATATGACAAAAGATGAAGGTAACCAGGAATTTTAGGTTTCTGATTTGAGAATAATTGAAATGTCTGACTTTCTTACCCAGCTATGCAGACTGGGTAAGAAAACAAGTCAAATGAATGAAGAATTAGTTTTATGTAATAATTAAAAACCAATCTGGATTTGAGATATTAATGAGAATAAATAATAGATCCAGAAGAACAAAGAGTAAGGGGGATTTCAGGAAAATGTAATCATTCAATATAGCTGAACTCAAAAGATAAAAGGGTTCCAAGTTTTCTAGGCAACTAACTGGAATCAAGATGACTTTATTTGACCTTGTCACTAACTGTATACCCTTAAAGAGCGGTTTGTATACTCACAGGAAATACAGTCTACATTTCAATGTTATTCAAAATCTTCAGAGTTCCCTCAGCCTCTTGATTCTAGTATTAATACATCTCATGCTTCTTCCTAGCTGACTTAATATCATTTATATCAATTATCTCCAGTCTAGTCCTGCTCCCCAGAACCAAATATCTCTATTTACATTTTTCTTCTGAAATAACATAATTAATTTTAAAAATTGAATATACCAACCATGCATATTCAGTACAAAATGAGTTATCATTGCCAATAATCTGGGAGTGGAAATATCCAAAAATATTACAAGATAGAATTGCCATAAAGTTACGTGATGCTGGAAACCAAATTCTTTTTTTAATATATTTTGTTGCACTTTAGGTTCTGGGGTACTTATGCAGAACATGCAGGATTGTTGCATAGGTACACACATGGCAATGTGGTTTGCTGCCTCCATCCCCATCACCTATATCTGGCATTTCTCTGCATTTTATCCCTCCCCAACTCCCTACCACCTGCTGTACCTCCACTATTCCCCTCCAACAGACCCCAGTGTGTGTGATGCTCCCCTCCCTGCGTCCATGTGTTCTCACTGTTCAACACCCGCCTATGATTGAGAACATGCGGTGTTTGATTTTCTGTTCTTGTATCAGTTTGCTGAGAATGATGGTTTCCAGATTCATCCATGTCCCTACAAAGGACACAAACTCATCATTTTTTATGGTTGCATAGTATTCCATGGTATATATGTGCCACATTTTCCTTGTCCAGTCTATTGGGCATTTGGGTTGGTTCCAGGTCTTTGCTATTGTAAACAGTGCCACAGTGAACATATGTGCAGATGTGTCTTTATAATAGAACGATTTCTAATCCTTTGGATATACATCCAGTAATGGAATTGCTGGGTCAAATGGAATTTCTATTTCTAGGTCTTTGAGGAATTGCCACACTGTCTTCCATAATGGTTGAACTAATTTACACTCCCACCAAGAGTGTAAAAGTGTTCCTGTTTCTCCACATCCTCTCCAGTATCTGTTGTCTCCAGATTTTTTAATGATCACCATTCTAACTGGCGTGAGGTAGTATACCAGTGTGGTTTTGATTTGCATTTCTCTAATGACCAGTGATCATGAGCATTTTTTCATATGTTTGTTGGCCTCATATATGTCTTCTTTTGAAAAGTGCCTGTTCATATCCTTCTCCTACTTTTGAATGGGTTTGGTTTTTTCTTATAAATCTGTTTTAGTTATTTGTAGATTATGGATATTAGCCCTTCGTCAGATGGGTAGATTGCAAAAATGTTTTCCCATCCTGTTGGTTGCCAATTCACTCTAATGATTGTTTCTTTTGCTGTGCAGAACCTCTGGTGTTTAATTAGATCTCATTTGTCTATTTTGGCTTTTGTTGTCAATGCTTTTGGTGTTTTAGTCATGAAGTTCTTGCCTATGCCTATGTCCTGAATGGTTTTGCCTAGGTTTTGTTCTACGGTTTTTATGGTGTTAGGTCTTATGTTTAAGTCTTTAATCCATCTGGAGTTAATTTTAGTGTAAGGTGTCAGGAAGGGGTCCACTTTCTGCTTTCTGCACATGGCTAGCCAGTTTTCCCAACGCCATTTATTAAACAGGGAATCCTTTCCCCATTGCTTGTTTTTGTCAGGTTTGTCAAAGATCAGATCGTTGTAGATGTGTGGCATTACCTCCAGGGCCTTTGTTCTGTTCCATTGGTCTATATCTCCAATCTTCAATCTCTGATATCCTCTCTTCTGCTTGGTTGATTCAGCTAGTGAAACTTGTGTATGCTTCGCGAAGTTCTCATGTTGTGTATTTCAGCTCCATCAAGTCATTTATAGTCTCTAAGCTCTTTATTCTCATTAGCATTTCATCAAACCTTCTTTCAAGGTTCTTAGTTTCTTTGCATTGGGTTAGAACAGGTTCTTTTAGCTCAGAGAGGTTTGTTATTTCCCACTTTCTGAAGCCTGTTTCTGTCAATTCATCAGACTCATTCTCCATCCAGCCTTGTTCCCTTGCTGGTGAGGGGTTGTGATCCCTTGGAAGAGGAGAGGCATTCTGGTTTTGGGTGTTTTCATCCTTTTTGCACTGCTTTCTTCGCATCTTTGTGGATTTGTCTACCTGTGGTCTTTGTAGGTGGTGACTTTCAGATGGGGTCTCTGAGTGGACATCCTTTTTGTTGATGATGAAGTTATTTCTTTCTGTTTCTTAGTTTTCCTTCTAACAGTCAGGCCCCTTTGCTGTAGGATTGCTGGAGGTCCACTCCAGACCCTGCTTGCCTAGGTATCACCTGGGTAGCAGCTGCAGAACAGTAAGGGTTGCTGCCAGTTTATTTTGCCTTTATCTTTGTCCCAGAAGGATACCCACCAGCTGTCAGCCTGAGCTCTCCTTTATGAGGTGTCTCTTTGGATATATGGGGGTCAGGGAGCTGCTTGAGGAGACAGTCTGTCTCTTATAGGAGCTCAAGTGCTGAGCTGTGAGTTCCATTGTTCCATTCAGAGCTGCTGGGCAGGTACATTTAAGTCTGCTGCAGTGGAGCTCATAACCACCTTTTTTTCCCCAAGTGCTCTGTCCTGGGATGGTGGGGCTTTATTTATACGTTACTGAAGTGCTGCTGCCTTTTTTCAGAGATGCCCTGCCCAGTGAGGAGGTAACCTAGTCACAGTCTGCCAGCAGAGGCATTGCTGAGCTGACATGGGCTCTGCACAGCTGCTGCGTGAACTTCCCTGCATTTTTATTTATAAAGGTATACTGAGAACTGCCTCAGTAATGGCAGTCTGCCTCAGAAATGGTGGACTGTCTCTGTAACGGCAGACTGCCTCAGTAATGGCAGATTGCCTCAGTAATGGCAGATTGCTTTGGTAGTGGTGGACTGCTTCAGTAATGGCAGACTGCTTCGGTAATGGTGGACTGCCTCGGTAATGGTGGACTGCCACTGTAATGGTGGACTGCCTCAGTAATGGAAGACTGCCTCAGTAGTGGTGGACTGCCTTGGTAATGGCAGAAGCCTTTATCCCCACAGAGCTGGACCATCCCGGGTCTAGCTGTGCTTGCTGTGAAGCTCTCAATCCAGAGCTTTTCAGATTGCTATTCTTTGTGGGGGTGGGACCCACCGAACCAGATCACCTGGATTCCTGTTTCAGCCCCCTTTTTCCGTTGAATGGCCGACTCTGTCTCCCAGGCGTTCCGGACGCCAATTGAATGGCAGCCCAGATTTTTGTGAGTTTTTGTGCGGAGAACCGCTGTGCCAGCTGTTTCTGTGCTGGGAACTCATGGCACTTTTCCACCTGGGAATCTCCTGGTCTATGGGCAGTAAAAACTTGTTTGGAAATGCAGTGATCACTCACCCTCTGTGTTCTCGCTGGGAACTGCACTCCAGAGCTGTTCCTATTCAGTCATTTTGGATCTCTTTCTGGAAACCAAAATTTAAGTCACTCCTAAAGCAGAATTCTTGCTTTGGGTTTGTTTGTTTTACGGTGTGTGTGTGCGTGTGTGTGCGTGTGTGCGTGCACACATGCGTGCACATGTCTTGTCTTTATTATTGTTTGGTTTAGGAGTTTCTTGCCTATATATGGAACTGAACCTCTGAGCTTAGAGAGTGGAGAATGGAGATGGTATGTCCGTGTACTCTTTTTCAGTAATCAAGGTGAAGCAAAATAAAAGTGTACAGTTATTCATATTTTCTTTTCCCAGGTACCTATATGTTTTTAATTATAAATGATTAATCAGTTTTTAAAAAGCAGTTATTCTTTCTCAACAAAAATCTCATGAAAATTTTTTGTTGCAATTTATGCAAATTAAGAAGTCATCTAAATAATCCTTGAAATTTTAAAATTACACACACAGCTGACTTCAACTACCTTACAAATTATATATAAATTTATTAGCAAATATTTTTAAATGGAAAAATGTATCTTAGGTTTAGGGATAAAATGTTATCTAGTTCATCCTCCAACCCAATGGAGAATAGAATATGTCTAATTCAGTGTACCTATCTACAGTGCTTCTAATTATTAGAAAGCTCTACATTATTTTTAGTCAATTTACTTTCTATTAATGTTTTTTCTCTTGTCAAAGTTTTGCTGTCTGCAACAACATAACTTAAGTATCCTTCACTCTGCAGAACCTTAAAATATTGTACAAAACATTTATTTCTCCTAGCTAAATATTCACAGAAGTTTTAATTGCTTTTCAAATGGAGCCCAAACCTGTTTGCCAGTGTCTCTTAAAATGTGCGACCTGAATTGAACACAATATTCCACATACAAGCCTCATCAGTGCAAGTCTTTCACAAAATCAGAATGTTCCGTTTCTAATAACACAACCTAAGAATTCGCTTTGATAAATATGCTAACATATTGACCTTGTGGTCTTCCAAAGTTAAAGGTGTTTTTTCAAACATACTGCTCTCAAACTAGGTCTCCCTTTGTGCATATCATTTTGTATGCACAAACTCTTTACATAAAATTGAATGGAGAAAATGGTGTGTGTACTGCATAGTTTTATTTAACAGTGTTTTTAGCCATCATTCGTTACCTCATGTACAGAAAAATCCAACAAATAATTTCAAAGACCACAGAGCAAGTCATCAGCTTGCTATAGGTCTGATATAATGAAGCTGTCAACAATTTTTTACTCAAGTGAAATAAATAGTCTTAAAAATAGAGGAGAGAGATCCAAGATGGCCGATTAACAACAGCTCAGGATTGTAGCTCCCAGTGAAAGCGCAGAGAGCGAGTGGACGCCGCACTTTCAGACGAATTTTTGTTGCCCACAGACTAGGAGATTCCCGGCGGAGGAGCCA
>CAUYLG010029158.1:0-12337 GCA_963573385.1 Cacajao melanocephalus
CCCACTTTTGAATGGGCTTATTTGTTTTTTTCTTGTAAATCTGTTTTAGTTCTTTGTAGATTCTGGATATTAGCCCTTTGTCAGATGGGTAGATTGCAAAAATTTTTTCCCATTCTGTTGGTTGCCGATTCACTCTAATGACTGTTCCTTTTGCTGTGCAGAAGCTGTGGAGTTTGATTACGTCCCATTTGTCTATTTTGGCTTTTGTTGCCAATGCTTTCAGTGTTTTGGTCATGATGTCCTTGCCTATGCCTATGTCCTGAATGGTTTTGCCTAGGTTTTCTTCTAGGGTTTTTATGGTGTTAGGTCTTATGTTTAAGTCTTTAATCCATCTGGAGTTAATTTTAGTGTAAGGTGTCAGGAAGTGGTCCAGTTTCTGCTTTCTGCACGTGGCTAGCCAGTTTTCCCAACACCATTTATTAAACAGGGACTCCTTTCCCCATTGCTTGTTCTTGTCAGGTTTGTCAAAGATCAGATGGTTGTAGATGTGTGGTGTTGCTTCTGAGGCCTCTGTTCTGTTCCATTGGTCTTATGTTTAAATCTTTAATCCATCTCGAGTTAGTTTTTGTTTAAGGTGTCAGGAAGTGGTCCAGTTTCAGCTTTCTGCACATGGCTAGCCAGTTTTCCCAACACCATTTATTAAATAGGGAATCCTTTCCCCATTGCTTGTTTTTGTCAGATTTGTTGAAGATCAGATCATGGTGGATGTGTGGTGGTGTTTCCGAGGCCTCTGTTCCATTGGACTGTATCTCTGTTTTGTTACCAGTACCATGCTGTTTTGAGTACTGTAGCTTTGTAGTATTGTTTGAAGTCACATAACGTGATGCCTCTGGCTTTGTTCTCTTTGCTTAGAATTGTCTTGGCTATGCAGGCTCTCTTTTGGTTCCATGTGAAGTTTAAGGTGGTTTTTCCAGTTCTGTGAAAAAGGTCAATGGTAGCTTGATGGGGATAGCATTGAATCTATAAATTACTTTGGGCAGTATGGCCATTTTCATAATATTGATTCTTCCTAATCATGAGCATGGAATGTTTTTCCATCTGTTTGTGTCCTCTCTTATTTCATCGAGCAGTGGTTTGTAGTTCTCATGAAGAGGTCCTTCATGTTCTTTGTTAGTTGTATTCCTGGGAATTTTATTCTCTTTGTCGTAATTGTGAATGGGAGTTCGCTCATGATTTGGCTCTCTGTCTGTTATTGGTGAATAGGAATGCTTGTGATCTTTGCACATTGATTTTGTATCCCAAGGCATTGCTGAAGTTGCTTATCAGTTTCAGGAGATTTTTGTCTGAGATGATGGAGTCTTCTAAATATACAATCATGTCATCTGCAAATAGAGACAATTTGACTTCCTCCTTTCCTAATTGAATACTCTTTATTTTTCTTGCCTGTTTGCTCTGGCTAGAACTTTCAATACTATGTAGTATAGGAATGGTGAAAGAGGGTACCCTGATCTAGTGCCAGTTTTCAAAGGGAATGCTTCCAGTTTTTGCCCATTCAGTATTATATTGGCTGTGGGTTTGTCATAAATAGCTTTTATTATTTTGAGATATGTCCCATCAATACCTAGTTTATTGAGAATTTTTAGCATAAAAGGTTGCTGAATATTGTCTTTGGCCTTTTCTGAATCTACTGAGATAATCATGTGGTTTTTGTCTTTAGTTCAGTTTATGTGATGGATTACATTTATAGATTTGTGTATGTTGAACCAGACTTGTATCCCTGGGTTGAAGCCTATTTGATCTTGATGGATAAGCTTTTTGATGTGCTGTTGCATCCGGTTTGCCAGTATTTTATTGAAGATTTTTGTGTCAATGTTCATCATGGATATTGGTCTGAAATTTTTTTTAGTTGTGTTTGCCAGGTTTTGGTATCAGGATGATATTGGTCTTATAAAATGAGTTAGGGAGGATTCCCTTTTTTGTATTGTTTGGAATAGTTTCAGAAGGAATAGTACCATCTCCTCTTTGTATGTCTGATAGAATTTGGCTGTGAAGCCGTCTAGACCTGGACTTTTTTTGGTTGGTAGGCTATTAATTGCTGCCTCAACTTCAGACCTAGTTATTGGTCTGTTCATGGATCCAACTTCTTCCTGGTTTAGTCTTGGGAGTGTGAAAGTGTCCAGGAATTTATCCATTTCTTCTAGATTTACTGGTTTATGTGCATAGATGTGTTTGTAGTAATCTCTGATGATAGTTTGTATTTCTTGAACTCCTGACCTCAGGTGATCCACCCGCCTTGCCCTCCAAAGTGCTTCAATTACAGGCATGAGCCACCACGCCCGGCAATAGTTTGTATTTCTGTGGAATCATTGATGATTCCACAGAAATCCCCTTTATCGGTTTTCATTGCATCTATTCGATTCTTCTCTCTTTTCTTTTTTATTAGTCTGGCTAATGGTCTATCTATTTTGTTGATCGTTTCAAAAAACCAGATCCTGGATTTATTGATGTTTTGAAGGGTTTTTTTGTCTCTATCTCCTTCAGTTCTGCTCTGATCTTAGTTATTTCTTGTCTTCTGCTAGCTTTTAAATTTGTTTGATGTTGCTCCTCTAGTTCTTTTAATTGCGACATTAGGGTGTCAATTTTAGATCTTTCCTCACTTCTTATGCAATCGTTTAGTGCTATAAATTTCCCTCTAGACACTGCTTTAAATGTGTCCCAGAGATTCTGGTATGTTGTGTCTTCATTCTCATTGGTTTCGAACAACGTCTTTATTTCTTCCTTCTTTTCATTATTTATCCAGTAGTCATTCAGGAGCAGGTTGTTCAGTTTCCACGTAGTTGTGTGGTTTTGAGTGAGTTTCTTAATCCGGAGTTCTAATTTGATTGCACTGTGGTCTGAGAGACTGTTTGTTATGATTTCCATTCTTTTGCATTTGCTGAGGAGTGATTTACTTCCAATTATATGGTCAGTTTTAGAGTAAGTACAATGTGGTGTTGAGAAGAATGTATATTCTGTGGATTTGGGGTGTAGAGTTCTGTAGATGTCTGTTAGCTCTGCTTGGTCCAGATCTGAGTTCAAGTCCTGGATATCCTTGTTAATTTTCTGTCTCATTGATCTGTCTAATATTGACAATGGAGTGTTAAAGTCTCCCACTATTATGTGTGGGAGTCTAAGTCTCTTTGTAGGTCATTAAGATCTTGCTTTATGTATCTGAGTGCTCCTGTATTGGGTGCATATATATGTAGGATAGTTAGCTGTTCTTGTTGCATTGATCCTTTTACCATTATGTAATGCTCTTCTTTGTCTCTTTTGATCTTTGTTGGTTTAAAGTTTGTTTTATCAGAGACTAGGTTTGTACCCCTGCTTTTTTTTTTTCTCTCTCTCTCTCTATTTGCTTAGTAAACCTTCCTCCATCCCTTTATTTTGAGTCTATGTGTGTCTTTGGATGTGAGATGGTTCTCCTGAATACAGCACACCGATGGATCTTGACTTTTTATCCAGTTTGCCAGTTGTGTCTTTTGATTGGGCATTTAGCCCGTTTACATTTAAGGTTAATATTGTTATGTGTGAATTTGATCCTGCCATTTTGATACTAGCTGTTGTTTTTTTTTTTTTGTATAGTAGATATATTTCAAAAAGTCATCATACAAATATAAGGAAAGTAGGGGTTTGATGAACAAATCAAAGTATTTGCTTTGCCAGAGTGGAATTTGAGCTGTCATTGAAGGTGAGCTAGGCTTTTGTGAAGGACACTTGCTGCATTGCTTGGGTTTTCCAGAATCTTGACATCTTTTCAGCTTCAGATAATGCTCCATAGGGTAACTTTAGTGGGAGACACTGCTTTGCCTCACACTACACCTAAGAAGGGCAGCTGCTCCTTCTCCTCACCCCATTCGAGTGAGGCTTGTTTACTGAGACTCTCCCATGAGGCTTAGCATCTCAAATGATGCTTAGATGTGACAATGTAGGATTCACACTTGCCCTTGGTAATGGAATTCAGCCACAGCAGTAAGGAGAGATGTAATGGTTATTGTCCCCAGCACCACATTGATGCATGGCTGCTGCTTCGTCTTACCTCTTTTCTGTGAGTCCTATGGCCTAGTCTACTTGTTTCTTCTCTGTGTTTCAAAATATTTCTCTAACTTCCTTCTAATTTTGAGAACTATTCTGTATTCTTAAAAAAAGAAAGAAAGAAAGAAATCGCTTTCTTGCCTATTTGTCAGAATTAAGTTTTTGTTACTTAGAAGCAAGGACCCCTCTAGTTTAGCTTTAAAATAAATTGTCAAAAGACAAAGAAGAACATACTTATATAGGGCATCTTTGTTGAAACAGAGAGAAAGCACCAGGGGTTTATAATCTTTCTTGGTTCATGGCACCCTTAGTTCTCAGTAATTTTTTCATTGTACTCCTAGACAAAATGGAATATGTAGCAGTTAATTTTATTTAGTACTTCAATTCAAACAATAAAATAGCACTTTGCACAGTATCCAGTGGCTGTTGCTGTGATTCTCTTGAAAGTTTAAATTACACAGTGTCCCCACAAGCTCACTATGACTCTCCAGGGTTCTTTGGCACTCTGTTTAATAACCACAGCCCTGAAAGATACTTGATATTTTACTGTTTTTTTTTTTTTTTGTTGTTGTTCTTTTAACTCAGGTTTCTCAATACACACTTATAATATTCTGATGAGACACATGTAAGAGTTAACATTCACACATA
Source organism: Cacajao melanocephalus (assembly GCA_963573385.1). Taxonomy (NCBI): domain Eukaryota; kingdom Metazoa; phylum Chordata; class Mammalia; order Primates; family Pitheciidae; genus Cacajao; species Cacajao melanocephalus. Next base: position 4,660 of record CAUYLG010029158.1, read on the forward strand.
AGTAATTGAATTAAGGATATATAAATAGCTAATATGCAGGGATATGATCCCAAATCTTTCTTTTCTTAAACTTCACCTACTGTAGCAGTTAGACTTTGCCTCTGGGATAAGTGTATTTATGTGGCTAATGCCATGAAAATGGAAGATATTCTAATTTAAGAATGTGCAGCGATATAATTGTCAGGATGAGGAGTTTGTACATTCCATGAGAATCAATAAAATTTTTGTAAGTGTTGTATTGCTTTCCTATAATTCTAGACCATGGATTATTTAAATGTAAGGATCATTTGTCATCTGTATCATAGCTAATACTGTAGTGTCCTATATGTTGTATTCAGTGTATGTTTGTTTAATTTAAACTTATATCCATGTTGAAAATTGATGTGTAAACATAATGTTTTCCACTGATAAGATTTGTGCTATAGTAGGAATATTTAGGATCTTGCTAATGAAAATTCTTATCTTCTTGAATTTTGCCTTTTGATGATTCATTTGCTCATTCTTTATTCACACATTCAACTGACAGGTATTTATTGAGTACCTCTCAAATATTTTCATGTTACTGAGGAGGTTGAGAGCAGTGCCCAAGGCTTAGAAGACTTTTTTCCAGATACTTGTTTTGATCTGTGGTATACTTGTGTCACTTCTTTGATCTCAAGTCAATATGAAAAAGTGAAATTTAATAAAACATTAAGGAAGTGCTGAATAATCTAGAAGTCACAGAAGTCCCACAATTATACAGTAAACTTTAAAATATTTAATTTTGAATTCAGAAAAAATATACATATATTTTAAGATAATTAAAATTAGCCTATTTTGATTGCTTATGAAAATACTAATTTCAGGTGTTAGGTAGCTTCTATAGCCAAGTGATACAATTTTTTTTTAGCCATGGTATGATTTTGTTTGGGTGCCTCATTAATATTGTTATTAGTGCAAATGAAAGTTATATTAAGTAAATCTCAGAAGGAGTTTGTGTATTACTGAAAACAGCAAAGAATGTGATTCATGGATTTATGTGAAAGAAAAGGTGAACTATACGTGTATATTATTAAATGGCTAAAGAAAGATCTACTGAAAAATATACTTACTTTGCGTATTCCTTCTAAAGAAGATATTTTCCTTTAAAACATAACCATGCATGATTTAAGACCAAATAAGACTTTTGAATTTACTTGTGTGGCCAAATGTAAACTCACATTTCTATGGTGCGTATACAAATATAATCAAATAATTTTTATTTAATGTCTTTCTTTTATTTTTCTACAACTAACACTTTCTTAAGATATTTACAGATAAATTAAAATGAGAAAACGTTGTTCTCCTTTTTAGATTTCCTGCACTGTTACTATAGTTCTTTACAATATATGTTTTAGAACACAAAAGGCTTTAATGTCAAGAGTTTCTAAATGTGTCACTTAATGAAGACAACCATTTTCAACTTTAAAAAGTAATCCGTGGATCACAATCCCTTAGATGAGTCTTGGCACCCAATCTTTGATTAAATGCATTGATATTTCTGAAATTGTAATTTTATGTTTACTGAGTACAGGTAAATATCTTTATTTGGGGAAAATGAGATTTATTTTTGAGGAAACCCATGAGATGGCTTAGTACAATACATTGGTTTTAACTAGATAATAAATAATGATTGTTAGGAACGTATTTTTTGCATTTGTTGTTGTTTAGTGTATTGTGATTTAGTCTTAATCTTTTATCTTTTTTTTAATTATACTTTAAGTTCTGGGGTACATGTGCAGAACGTGCAGGTTTGTTGCATAGGTGTACGCGTGCCATGGTGGTTTGCTGCATCCATCATCCTGTCATCTACATTAGGTATTTCTCCTAATGCTCTCCCTCTCCTATCCCCCTGCCCACTGCTATCCCTCCCCTAGCTCCCCCACCCACCGACAGGCCCTAATGTGTGATGTTCCCCTCCCTGTGTTTGGCACATATACACCATGGAATACTATGCAGCCATAAAAAGAATGAGTTCATGTCCTTTTCAGGGACATGAATGAAGATGGAAACCATCATTCTCAGCAAACTGACACAAGAACAGAAAACCAAACACTGCATGTAGTCTTAATATTTATATTAAAGCATATGCAATTATTTTCAAATTTTAGTGATCATTATTTTCTTCTGTGACAATTTGGTAAGCAGAACAGAATACTGAAGTGAATTATTTGCTGTGGTTTGGCAATGTTAGAAATTGACTTTTGTTTAGTTGAGATTCTGATTTTAAGTTTGTATAGATTAAGACGATTGTCAGACTCGTAATAGTGTATAACCTAAATAGTGGAATACATAGTAATTTTTGAATATAACTTTTCTTCCTGTAATAGAAGAGAATGAGGTTGGCTACTTGCTAGAGGAGTTAACTAAGGAGATGATCCCTGAAGGTCTTATTGATCAAAATTTTATATCATGCTTTCCATATTCTGAGCACTGTTCTAAGTACCTTACCCCCATTACTAGCCCTATGAAGCTTATGGAAAAATAAAGTAGTAACAACAGGAGTAAAATTACCAGTTTTTAAAAATAAGAGTTTCTACCAGTTCTGTAGTTACTTGTGAACTAAGTTAAAAATAGATTGGAATAGATATAGTTAGTGCATCTTCTCAAAAACAATAGTTGCTTTTTTAACAATGGCAAAAAAAAAAAAGTGGTGATCGATTTGGCAAGATTTATAGTGTAAATACTTTCCCAAAATTATTACATTAAAGCCTCATCTATGATATTTACTTGTTAATATGATCTTCTCAAATAGCCAATCAATATTCTAGTGATCAGCTGTGTAAAATATCACTATAATAAAGGTTCCAAATTCCTCAGGAAGAGAAATAAACATTTTGATATACAAATTAATAAATGTCTAAGATTTATGGAAAAAGTAGACAGCATGTTTTCTTGTGCAATAAATACCACTCATCACTTGGATGACTTATGAAAGCAGCTATACAATGTGCAATCAGAAGTAATTATTTGTTCTGAGTGATTAGAAAAATTGTGAACTATGTCAAAGTTGAATTTACAAGGTTGATCCTTTTTTAAGAAAACAAAAGTAATATTTTAGCTAGATATAAAAAATCAAGAATTTTATTTTTTTCAAAAAGAAATGTATCCAGTATGTATTGTGTGATTACCCTGTGAAAATTACTTTAGAGGATAATTTAAATTATTATAATATAAAGTGAATATTGCCATTTCAATTTTACAGTTGAAATAGCTGAATATCAGAGATTTTAAGTAACTTGCCTGATATCACAAAATGGCAGAAGCTTAGAATTCAAACTCAGATCTTTCAGATTGCCAAGTCCATATTTTTTTCCCCAACCTAGTATTCTATATATTTGTGTGTTGTGGCTGGGGTGGTGAGGGAAAGTTGTATAAAAGATATGAAAATATAATAACCAATCAAATAAGAAGCAGCACTTAATTCTGAGTTAAATTGTTTATATAATTGCATTGGGTTGGCAGGTGGATGGTTTGGAAAATTACCAAAATTTTACAAAAATTATGATTTTTTTCAATCACATAGACAAATATTTTGACCTTTTTTGTTCAAGATTTGAGGTCTTGAGATACATAAATAATTCCAGAAGTTGATTATTCTGATCCTATTTTAGAATCTACAGGTATCATACTTACAGCTTGATTATTCACAGGCACATTAGTTACATTTACTAAATGAATGTGTTTCTTTACTTTATTACATTTACTTATTATCATTACATTTATTCTTGCCCATGCTGAAAATGGTTGAACCTTACAAGGCATATAACAATTTTTCAGCTCTAATAAAAACATTCCTCCTAGTTTGAAAATACAGTTGTTTGAATTGTTTTAGATCTACTTTTCTGCTTGATTAAAATCATGTTGTTCTTTTGACTCTGAGTCACAAAATGAAGTAGTGACATTATCTCCTCAGAAAAAAAGATGTGGGTTTATTCAAGTTTAAGCTTTTAGCAGTGCAGCATTTAGAAGTCTACTGAGAAATGTTAGACTTCAGAATATCTCTGGAGAGGATGATTCTGAAATAAACATTTGGAATTTTTTGGAGTGCGTGATAGGATTGCCTCGTGATTGGCAAAGTTAATTTTGGAAGATTTATTCTTAGAAGCAACAGATTTCAGCCACTGCGGTGCTGAAATGTCACAGTTTCTTGTGCCAAAAGTAAAACACATACCATTCAAATTATTCTTCACTTCTGCATAAATTAGCTAACTAACACTCATCAACTGTCAGTGGGTGTAATTTACACTCTACCATACCTATTCTTGTCAGTTTTGGGAGTAAAAATACTTAATTTATTTCCTATGATCATATTTTTCTATTCATTTTTTTTCTTTCTGTCATTTGAAATTCTTTTCCATTATTGATGAATATCCAACTAATTAGAATTGCTAGGTAAATCACTGACAATGCAGATTTAAGCTATGGTGGTATTTTCTTTGTAGATATATTTAAAATGGACTTATATCCATTCCTAAGTAAAATATGTACTAGAACATTAACATGTTAGCTTTCCTGTTTTATTTATATTTTTACTGTAAAATTATTTTTTGGTTTTTAATATGCTCTAACCTATCATGACTGTCTTTCATAGGATATATAAAAAGGAAAAGTGACTTGAAATTGATTATGTTCCTTTTTTGTGGTATAGAAATAATGCTTATATTTAACCATGGAATAAGAAGAGCTTTTATGCTGATTAATTTTAATTACTGGAAAAATCGATTATTACTCAGTTTAGTAAACGATCTTGAAAGGTAACTAAATGCAAAAAATTCCATGTTTGTGCATGTTTCTAACAATGGCAAAATATTTTATGTTCAACATTTTTCAAATATTAATATTTTATACTTTAGTAAAAAGGGGATTCAAAACTATAAAAATGAATGAGTAAAACTTATGTGTTTGTATGTATATGCGTGTATTGATTTCTTATTTTAGAATAATTCTAATATTCAGAATATATACATTTTTCACATATAATATAACAGTTTTTTAACTTTTAAGTTTAGGAGTACAAGTGCAGGTTTCTTACATAGGTAAACTTGTGTTGTGGGGATTTATTATACAGATTATTTTATCGGCCAGATGTTAAACCTAGCACCCATTGGTCATTGTTTATGATCCTGTTTCTCCCACCCTCTACCCTTGAAAAAGTCCCACTGTGTATTGTTTCTCTCTACGTGACCATGTGTTCTCATCATTTAGCTCCCACTTATAAATGAGAATATTTGGTTTTCTGTTTCTATGTTAGTTTGCTAAGGATAATGGCCTCTAGCTCCACCCATGTCCCTGCAAAGGACACAATCTCATTCTTTTTATGTTTGCATAGTATTCCATGATGTATATGTACCACATTTTCTTTATCCAGTCTATCATTGTTGGGCATTTAGGCTGATTCCATGTCTTGCTATTGTGAATAGTGCTACAATACACACAGGCATGTGTCTTTATAATAGAATGATTTATATTTTGGGGGGTGTATACCCAGTAATGACACTGCTAGATTGAATGGTATTTCTGTCCTTAGGTTTTTGAGGAATCACCACACTGTCTTCCACAATGGCTGAACTAATTTACACTCCCACCAGCAGTGTATAAGTGTTCCTTTTTCTTCACAACCTGGCCAACATCTGAAAATAACAATTTTTATGCCAATTATATTATTTTTTAATTGAGCAACATTGTTGACACAATTTTTGGATAGATTTAGATAGATGGACATAAATATATGTGTGTGTGTGTGTGTATCTCCAGAATATCAGAGGTTCTTTTAGTAATTAAGCAAACAACATTACTTAATATAATAGGTAGGTATAGTAAATTATAGTCTAGTTTCTGTTATATGAGTAGCTTGAAAAAAATAGTATACTTTCTTATAAACCTCCTCAAAATGGCTTCAGCATATTAACAATTCCAGGATTTTCTTTAAAATTTATGGATTTAATGACAGTAGCAGCAGAAGGCAGTATGATTAGAGGTGTTTTATGGAGTATCATGTTCTAGATGTAGATATGTATTATATCTAAAAGTTTATGTAATATTAGAAGATTTCAAGTCTATCATACATTTAAAAAGATACTTTAAAAAATCTATATGCTAAAACATATTATTTGTTTCTTTAAATCTTTTTTTCTCCATTTTTTTTTCTTTCATAATCCTTCTTTGGATCCTGTCATCTCCAGCCTAGTGTCCTTGCGGTTAATATCTCATTGATCTGGATGCCTCCATTCTCCCTCCCACCTCCTTCATCAAGCTGCCACTAAATCAAAGCATTGCTAGTATGCGTTTAATTACTTTCCTTTGTCTGCAAAGATATTTGAAATTCCTTTGCCTGATGCTTTTAGCCTATTAAACTTAGCCTATTAATTTATATGCTTAGCATTTTTATAAACTATTCAAGTTATAAAATTTGCCACCTAACCCTACAAATGTACTTCATTGGTCTTCAGATACGTCTTTTTTTCTACTCCTTGTTCACACTCCTCTGGCTGTTGTAAATCCCTTCTTTCCTATCCAAATTCTATTTATTCTTCAGACCTGATTTGAATACCTCTTCTTGTGTGAAATAGTTGCCAACTGTCTAGCTCATTATCGCCTTTTTTCTATGCTAACTCATAGTCTCTGTGAGTCAAGAGACATAGTGTAACACCAAGTCAGCAACAAAGGAAGATCATGTGTTTTCTTTAACATGAGAGGTTTCTCCTTGAGTATAAAAAAGTAGTTGGTCAGGGAAGGCAACTCTTCTTAGTAAGAGAATGCTGAAGGATGATCATAGAGAGCAGAGAGTTAGATATACAATTTTTTTAATGAACATATGATAAGAAATAACAGAGGTGAAATAGTTTGGGACTTAATATAACTGGTGTTATGTTGGGTCATGTATTTCCTTTATGTATGCCATCCAAAATTCTACCATTCCGAAGTGTTCCACAGACATAGAAAGTTTAAGATTCACTATTAGGACCTACAGGTGTCATGTTAGCAAGACTGTAAGCTCCATCAAAGCAAGAATTTTGCTTTCCTTTGTGTCTATCACAAGTCTTTATGTGTAGCAGATGATTAATGCATTTCCATTTTAGTTACTTCGTCATTAACAATACACTAATAGGTATGATTGTATGTAGGGCATCTGAAAGACAAAGCTATGCTCACTCTGCAATATTTACCGTAAGTATAACATTTCTTCTTAAAAATATGTTAGTATTAGTGATCTTTATTCTGATTGTCTTAATTATAGTGTTAGTAAACAGAAGAAGCTATCTATGATGCTTTTAGCACTTCAAAGTCATGACTCCCCTAAGATTACAGTGGGGATTTTGACATCCATGTAAGGTACCTTGAGAAATATTTATCTTACCTTTCGTCGTGAATAAACTATCTAACTTATTCTCAATTTTTTTTCTTTTTTTTTTTTTTTTTTTAGACAGAGGCGCACACAGGCACAGGCACCAGGCTGGAGTACAGTGGCGTGACCTCGGCTCACTGCAACTCCGCCTCCTGAATTCAAGCAATTCTCCTGCCTCATCCTCCCCAGTAGCTGGGACTACAGGCGCGCGCTACCACGCCCAGCTAATTTTTTTGTATTTTTAGTAGAGACGGGGTTTCACCATGTTGGCCAGGATGGTCTCGATCTCTTGACCTCGTGATCCGCCCGCCT
>CAUYLG010029159.1:0-10273 GCA_963573385.1 Cacajao melanocephalus
GCTCGACTCACCTTGCCATTCTCTGGGAGCAAGAGTCTCAGAATGCAATCCCTCTGCTAAACCAAGTGCGTGAAATATCCATCAAGACAACGAGAACAAATAGGGATACACACCTGAACTTCATCATCCTTTCGGATGGGCGTAGATCGCATGTTGTACTTCTGTCTCAACTCTTTGGAAAGAGGGGAAGACATAATCTTCCCACGAATGTGGGAAGGTGCATTGAAATGCCTTTTTCAATTCTTGCTTTGGTCAGACATCACAAATGGATTGGATTTCATTTTGGCCGCTCCCACTTGAGTGATGGCTGCAAAAGGGCCAAGTTACCTTTTTAAAAATGTTATATTTCTCCATCTGAAAAATTTACCCTTCATTTGGACTAGATTATAAAGGAAAATGTTTTGAAAAGTATATTAATGCATACCTTTTCAAAAGAAATGGTCTGTTTCCTGTTTAAGTATACGTACAACTTCTTTAGTGCTTTTATAAGATCAATTAAAAAATTAAAAAAATTAGGCACTTAAGAGGTTGGTCTGTTTTGAAATTCATATTATAGCTTCTCCTTGTCTTTATTTATTTAATGAATAAGAGCTAAGGATTTATTGCTGATTACACAATTACTGTTTCACCTTATGCTTTGCTATTTTAACAGATTGAAGTGGATATTCCTCGCTGTCATCAGTATGATGAACTGTTATCATCACCAGAAGGTCATGCAAAATTTAGGCGTGTATTAAAAGCCTGGGTAGTGTCTCATCCTGATCTTGTGTATTGGCAAGGTAAATTTTTTAGTTACTAAAACTCTTCTGGAATATTAGAAGATTGTTGCATAACTGACATTTAAAAAATTAAAATATCTAAACATCCTTGTCTTTGGGAAAAGTCAATATTAAAGTTCCAATTCATTTTTTGAGAGGTTTACATACAAACATTTTTTAAAATCTTTATCTAAATCCTAGTAGATATCATTTAAACACATAGTATTTAAAATGCAAGTTTATTAGCAAAGCAGAAAGAATGGAATTGTTGTCCTTGTGGATACATTTTTTAAATGCTTATGCAACTTGTTAAATCATTTGGAGCTAGTTGAGATTCTTATAGTTAATGATTTCTAATTGATACTTATCATGGCTATTAGGGCTTAAAAATAGGTGATCACCCTAAAGTCCTTGTTTTATTTATTGTCTTTTTTCCCTCATATCATTAATGGTTGATATTCTTTATTTTTAGCTTTGCCATTATTATTTTTGTGTTTGATAAAGAATGAGAAACCCATTACAGCCCTGTTTTTTAATGTGTTGTTATAAGTGGCTTTTTTATATTTCAATTCTCTATTTCTTACTGGCCATAGTTAAAATATAGCTATTATTTTTCTTAGCTCTTTGCATTTCAGAACTATTCTATATCCTCCTAACAATTTAAGGTAGATTTACGTATGTTTTTTCAGCATGACAGCACATGCACATCATTATTATCAGTAGAAGAAATGTCATATATTTGGAATTTACTTCACAATTTTTAAAGAATTTTTTTTCATAATTCCAAAGAAAAAGAACATAGGCAAAACTCCGATTTCCTAGATGAGAAAATGTGCAAGAAAATGTTAAGTAATTACCAAGATTACACAGTTAGAGTCTGAGATGGGACAATATCCAAAGCATTGTAACATTCTTACATTTTTCTATTATTGTATTTCTTTTTTCAATTCATAATAATATGGACAATAATAATAACTGATTTATATCGAACACATACTGTGTACTACACTATCACTCCCCACAGTAACTCATGAAGTAACATATTTCTGGATGAATAATACTTCTAATGTTTAATCTACATGGAGGTAATGCAAATAACTGAATAAGGTATATATCTTCAATTCTACTAGATTATATTTATTTGACTTCTTTCTCCCAACCCCTCTGCATTAGGTCTTGACTCACTTTGTGCTCCATTCCTTTATCTAAACTTCAATAATGAAGGTAAGCCTCTTTATCATTTAAATAATCATTGCTCATAATATTCTACAATATTTGATTCAGACATGCAAGGTTTTTGGTTTTCTTTTAAGGTTCTTATTCTCTCCCTGGTAGAGTTCTGTGAAATAATCTGTTATAGACTAATTTTAGAGAGGTGAAGGATTAATTTTTTACTAGGCAGTTTCAGTTACGCTAAAGCTGTTACTGGGAATTTAGTGGAAGTTGATTTTTCTAAATTCTTTAGAGATTAATTTTTGTCTAAGTATATTTTCTAAAGAATTTGTAAAGAAATCAATTATGGTGGCACTTTTCTATAATCTTGTATCTCCAAAGCCTATAATCATTTCATATACCTCTTCCTTAATGAAGACTTTTCTTATTCTCCTTCTTGAGACCATAAAGCACTTTGTATTTATGAAAATTTATCTTGTGTCTTATATTCTAGTTACTTATATACTAATGTTGTAATCGTTTTTTGACAGCCTTTTTTCAATGACAGGTTATTTTTCCTGGCCTTCTACAATAACTTTGTTATTGTAGGCTTTTCAATAAATACTAAATTTAAATAACTCCAATCCCTGAAATCACATATAGAGTATGTTACCATATATAGCTTGAATGTCTAGATGCCTTATCTGAGAATCTCCATATTTTCAAATTCTGTCTATTTCATGACAGAATTTACATAGATTTCTGGAATTAAATAGAAATAGCATAGTTCCAGAGAAATGAAATTTTACTCTTTGAATTATTATTAAATACACTGTTCTGATATTCTCACTCATTAATCTAGACTAGAGTTTTTACTGTGTTTAGGTAGGCATAGCCAATTGTCACTCATACTGATCCAAGCACAGTAAGGGGTCTGTTTTTGAAAATGTGGATTATAACTACTGTTCCTAAATCCAAAGCTCATAGACTTGTTTGCATCAGCAGCAATTAAGGATCATGAGGTCTGTATAACTTATTAATAATTATTATGCTTAGAAATTTTAAGAAAGTTTGGGTAATAAAAGTTTTGATTATTGTGTGATAATGATTGCCACGCTAGTTTGAAATTGAAATTATAGAATTATTTTTGTTGTCTAAAATATTTTCTGTTTTAAAGCATAGAGGCTTTTATCTCTTAATTTTGTTTTTCTAGCACTTGCTATTGTAACTGTTATTTAATAGTAGATTCAAGGAATATGTGCTAAGTGAATGCATTACTACTGGTCATCTACCATGTTAACTTACTTTTTACATGCCTTTGCCTTATTCTCTTTTAGCCTTGGCTTATGCGTGTATGTCTGCTTTTATTCCCAAATACTTGTATAACTTCTTCTTAAAAGACAACTCACATGTAATACAAGGTAAGCAAATGTCTTTCCATGTCTTTTTATAGGGAAACTACTAATGTGTACTTGTGTGCTGATTTAATACTTGATTAAATTTATGATTTTGACCCCCAAAACATGATGATGGTCCATCCAATAAAGCCCATAAAGAGATTTTAGAAAGTTCAGTTTTTCCTCCAAATCCACAAAGAATTATGGTATTTTTCTAATGGATATTTGATATCTGATGCCAGTTCGGTTCAAATGCAGGCATGCTAGTTTGAGAAAATAAGAGACTGCTATTTGTTTCTCTCACAATTAAAATTGCTCACAAAAAGCTTCACCATGGAACAAGTCCATTGTGAATTGGTAAAAAGTTTAAATGTTTAATTGTATAAGAAGAGTATTAAAAATACTTCTCATTTGTCTTACTTCCCATGCATGCATACCCAAAATATGCTCCCTCTTTCTTAAACTTCCCTAAAATATACCTCCTTCTTAAGAGTTAACATCATAGCATAACCTGTTTATGAATTCTTTTAGGACAACTTTAGCCACATTCAGATTTTTACTTTAATTTCCTGAACTCTTTTTTGGAAGCAATATAATAGAAGTTAAAAATATGCACATTTAGATAGAAAAAATAATCCTAGGATGTATATGGAACAGCTAAGGATAGAACAGCTATCCTGAGCAAAAAGAATAAAACTGGAGGAATCACATTATCTGACTTTAAATTATACTGAAGAGCTATAGTAACTAAAACAAAATGAAACTGGCATAAAACCAGACACATAGACCAGTAGAACAGAATAGAAAACCTGGAAGCAAATCTATACACTTATAGTGAACACATTTTCAACAAAGGTGCCAAGAACAGATACCGGAAAAAAGACAGTCTCTTCAATAAATAGTGCTGAGGAAATTAGATCTACATATGCAGAAGAATGAAACTAGATCTCTGTCAACATACACAAAAATCAAATCAATATGGATTAAAGTCTTAAATCTGAGACCTTAATTTATGAAACTACTATAAGAAAACATCAGAAAAACTCTCCAGGACATTGGTCCAGGCAAAGATATCTCAAGTAGTACCCCACAAGCAGAGGCAAACAAAGCAAAAATGGACAAATGAGATCACATCAAGTTAAAAGGCTTCTCAACAACAGAGGAGACAATCAACAAAGTGAGGAGACAACTTTGAGCCTCTTATATATTCTGGCTGTATATGTTCAGACATTCTGACAGGGATTAACAGCCAGAATATACAAGAAGCTCAAGTATCTGTGTAGAAACGAATATAATAATCTGATTTTTAAAAGGTCAAAAGATTTGATTAGACATTTTTCAAAAAAAGACATACACATGGCAAACAGGCTCTGAAAAGATGCTCAACATCATTGAGCATCAGAAATTCGAGTCAAAACTACAATGAGATACTATGTCACTCTAGTTAAAATGGTTTTTATGTAGAAGACAGGCAATAACAAATGCTGGTGAGGATGTAGAGAAAAAAGAACCCTCATACGCTGTTGGTGGGAATGTAAATTAGTATAACCACTATGGAGAACAGTTTAGAGGTTCTTCAATAAACTAAAAGTAGACCTACCATATGATCCAGCAGTCCTACTGCTGGGTATATACCCAAAAGAAAGGAAATCAGTATCAGAGAGATATCTGCACTCCCATGTTTATTGCAGCACTGTTCACAATAGCCAAGATTTGAAAGCAACATGAGTGTCCATCAACAGACAAGTGGATAAAGAAATGTGGCATTTATACACAATGGAGTACTATTCAGCCATAAGAAAAAATGAGATCCTGTCATTTTCAACAACATGGATGGAACTGGAGGTCATTATGTTAAATGAAATAAGCCAGGCACAAAAAGACAAACTTCACATGGTCTCCATTATTTATGGGATCTAAAAATCAAAACGTTTGAACTTACAGAGATAGAGAGTAGAATGATGTTCTACAGGCTGGGAAAGGTAGAAGGGGGTAGGACTTGAAGGATACACATTGTTAATGAGTAAAAAGAAAATAACCGAAAGAATGAATAAGACCTAGTATTTGCTAGCACAACAGGGTGATTATAGTCAATAATTTAGTTGTGCATTTTAAAATAACTAAGAGCATATAATTGGATTGTTTTTGACACAAACAACAAATGCTTGAGGTGATGGATACCCCATTTTTTCTGAATGTGTTTATTATACATTGCGTATCTATATCAGTGTATCTCATTTACCCCATAAATATATACACATACTATGTGCCCACAAAAATTGAAAACAAAGCAAGAAAACTCATACTTTTAAAATAGATAAGTGTTTCAGATTTAAGCTTCACTACTTGCTGTGTAATCTTGGACAAATAATTTAAGTTCTGTAGGTATCACTTTTTCATATCTATAATAAAATACTGTTGTAAAGGTTAAACATAATATGTAAATTCCTGGTATATAGAAATATTCAATAAGTGCCATTTATTTCTTAACATTACTGTTACTATGAGTACTATTTTTTGCTAGTGTTACTATTATGGCATTATAGACTGTTTTATATCTTTTCATCAAGATTCTGTATATTTTAAGGCCAGGGAATTTTTTAAAGTTTTTTATTCTTTTAGAACAGACTACAAAGCTGCTCACTCTCAATTACTGTTTCTATGACGCTTATGAGACATCTGTTTTAACTTGTTTTTAACTATATATAATTCTTCCTACTTAATTTTAAACAACTTGAACCTGATACTGTGTTATATATATTATTATGGTTTTATATAATTCATCCAGTTTATATAAATGAAGTAGGAATACCAGATGTTGTAGTTGATTTATCAAAAATTCTGAGTAAGTGGGATCTCAATTAGTAATAATTTTACTTTGTTAGAAATGAATATAAAATTAGAATATTAGGGGTCGATAAAATGGGAAAATAATTAGAAAGGAAGCAAAAAGGAAAATTTAAACTAAAAAAAAAAAACAAAGCTAAAAGTAGAAGGAAAACAATGTGGATAAAAATAGCTTAGCACATAAAAACATTTATTTTTTCAGCATCATGTACCTTGAGGTATAGAGAAAAGGAATGAAAACTTTTTACAATTTTGTGTTTACAAGCAAATTGAATCATGTGTTTATTCCTATATATCTGTGTCTACAGTGTAGATGGGTGTTAGAAAATCAAATAATGATCCAGTGTCTCTAGGTTAATTTTGAAACGCAAAATCCATTGGCTTTTCTATTTTGAAATGGTTTAGGTTGACATGGATATGCCCAATTCTTTATACATTTTCTACAGTGTGGACTTGGGTAAAGTTGAGATTAATTTGAGAAAGATGTTTAGAAGGTACAACTTTTTGGTTTGACTTTTTCTAATAAGGAGGAGTGTGTTTTACAGTGGAAGTTGATTTCTGCTTATAGATTACCTTAATAAGGTCACTGACTTCAAGGATCATGTTATGCCTTCTTCATAATTTGTGAAGTAATATTCTGTATTGTCGTGTCCTGTACCTTTTTAAAAGCGATGTGTCCCATTCTTTCTAATAGCTTCCTTCTTACCCTTATCAGTGAGGTTTATTGTCTAATTGTTAGTGTACTCTTTCAGATTTCAGTTTATAGAAAAATTGGTGGATTTAATTAAACCTTGAGTAATATCACAGGATTTCAGATGCTATGCAATATAAATAATCTGTCAGATAGTGACCAAAGACAAATAATCAGGTTAGTATTTGTGCAATATAAAAGGAAATTTGATAATCATCAAAGTTTTCAGCAATATAATGCTGTTAGTTTCAAAGCTAACATGGAGCAGTAATGTTTCCTGAACTTTACAAATATAAAAGCCCAGACATCATCTTTTTCCCAATTTGTTGACCTCAATGAATATACAGTGTTGGGCTAAATTTCTATACTTTAGAAAGGTGAAAATATTGGAGAATCCTCAAATAAGCAATAAAAACAGGACTTATAACATGAGCTGATTAGACTGTTTCTTAGATGGCTGGAGGATGCCTTCCTAGATGGCCAGTTCTTAAAGGACCATATTAGACAGCTTTGTTAACATTGATTTCTATTTGGCTATCTTCCTCCAAAATTTTATTTTTCCACTGTTTCATATCTCAGATACATACATTATACATTAATAATGAATTTCCAATATGAAAAAGACAAATTTCCACACTTTCTAATTACAGACTTTTGTAAACACTTTGTTTTTTGAGACAAGACCTGGCTCTATCACCCTGGTAGGAGTGCTGTGGCACAATCTCAGCTCACTGCAACCTCCACCTCCTGGGCTCAAGCCACCCTTCTACCTTAACATCCTAAGTAGATGAGACTACAGGCATGCAGCACCGCATCTGGCTAATTTTTGTATTTTTTTGTAGAGACAGAGTTTGGCCATGTTGCCCAGGCCAGTCTCGAACTCATGAGCTCAAGCCATTCACTCACCTCTGCCACCCAAAGTGCTGGGATTACAGGTGTGAGCCATGGCGCCTAGCCGTAACACACTTTTAAAAGGCATACTATACAGATACACAAGACAATATCTTGCTTAATTTATTAAATTCAATACTATAGTGTAGATAACATGACTTTGGAGAGACTTATCAGAAAGGCCAAAAAGACTGTTTAGTTTGATCAATTTATCAGTAATTCATTTAACATCTAATGTTATAATTAAAAGACCTCTCAACAATTATTTAATGCTTGTTTTTCTAAGTATTAATAATTTCCTCAGTTATGATTTCTATGAAATTGCATTTGAAATCTTGAATTGCTTTTTAATTTTGAACTTCTTTAAAGCCACCATAAATGTTCTATAATATTATGAAGAAAAAAGAATCAGTAGACAAGGTGTTTTAAATCTTTTGTCCAATTTTTATATTGACCATATATGTTATATTAGAAAAAAAGTTTCAGTTAGTCTTTCAGCACATAAGTGTACTGACACTGTGTCATACCAAGTACTGCTTACAGAATTGAGATTCTTACAATAAATATTTATTTCTTTCCCAAAGAATTTCATAATATGTATGATAAATAAATGTGAAAATGACTAGTTATAAGTCTAGGAGACAAGTATACAGTCTATTTACGTACTATTATGTTAGCACTGAGCAAGAAATTGAGGGGGTTTTGATTTTCTTGTGTGTGGTAGCAAAACGAAGAGACAACATTCTGGAAAGATTTCATAAAAGGATATTGATGAATTTGAAGTTTGGGTATGAATTTCACTGGTGAGAATAGGTAAAGACATTCTTAAGACAGGGCACAAGGAAAAGGACTGAAATAAAAGCATGCAAAATGGGTTGATAAAATTGTCACTAATCAAATTCTGGTCTGATGGGGTCTGATGGGTAGGAAAGAGAGATGGAAGTTAAAGAAGGAGCTGAAACAGTACACTGATTATTGGTTACTAAAGTTTGATAGAACAGTGGTTTATTTTTCTTCAAAATATTTATTTTAGACTTAGAATTAGAAATATTCAGTTCTCATTTCGTTGGTTTCCTTTTTGTTAACGTTTTTCCCCTCTTTATTTTGTAGAGTTTTAAGCTTTACACTTCAAAGTAGTAATTGATTTTTGGTTGGCATAAATATCACATGTACACTTTCTTCTCCACAAATTTTGGGAAAATCCTAAGTCATATATAAGAAACTAATCCATTTAAAAGCTAATTATAGAAATGCATATAAATGCATATTTACTGAATCTTTGAATTACCTTTCCAGAAGTTAAAAGTTTCTATGTTCCATAGCAACTTGAATTGCTTTTTGGAAAAAACCAAAAAACAAACAAAAACAATAAACAAAAAACTTTTTATTACTATACACTAGTAATGAAATAGGAACAGCCGCAAACAAACTTCTCGAACACCAAACTGGGAAGCAAGTGTTGATTTATTCGGTCTGGGAGCTACAGCGGCATAGATGCCTAACAACTGAGCTCCCCAACAAAGAAAATCCTTGTCCTTTTGAAGGTTTACAACTCTAGAAATTACATGTGAAAAGGTCTTGATCCATGAAGTAGGTTTGGGGTACATGACTTAGGTGGGGGTCTGATCGTATTTAAGTAAAAACAATGCCTTCCAGAAAGATTCCTCCATACCATGCCTGCAACCTACAGGAATGTGATTAAGGGTGGCGCCCCGGTCTGCCAGCATTTACTTCTCCTATTGAAATGTAATGTAGAAGTCTAGGGGGAAGGGCTCTTAGAAGCTTAAGAGGATTAAGGGTCTCTGTCCTCATTAGAACTTAAAACATTTTCTACTTTAAAGTTTTTTCTAAAATATTATATATATACTAATGAGACTCGAAAATGCTTTACCTCTTATAGATCAGTAGAAAAATGATCTCTCTAATCAAGATACCCTGTTTTTAAAACAAAATTAGTTTTATTGACTTGTTACCTACAGATATTTTTATGATATAATAAATTTAATTACCTTCTGACCTAAACGAATATTTCTTATTTTCTTTAGTCCTATCAAATTATCACTAGCAATGTCGCTATTGAGTTGACAAACTACCAATACATGGGAACATTTAAAAATCACATACTAATTAACTCAGGATTGGCTGTTGAGATTATCCTAGATTACTAAAATTATTCTAAGGTTCAGAATCTTAGGATACCAATTGTATGGAAAAAGATGGAGGAATTTGAAGTCTATTGATTAGCATTTTAGCTTTATTGGAAAACAAGTTTATAACTTGCAGGACAGGTATACTTTAGGCTACTGAGGAGAAAGCCAGCTTCAGCCCAGTGAGGAACAAGCAACCTACATTTAATCAATGAAACTTTGGCACATAAACATACTCTTGTAGTTGTAGCACGAGTGGCCACGGGAAATGGATCTCTCGGACACCGAATACAGGAGGAAGGAGGGTTTATTCAGCCGGGAGCAAGGTGGCATAGTTGCCTAACAGCCAAGCTCCCCTAACAAAGGAAGGTTCTGTCTTTATATAGGCTT
>CAUYLG010029161.1:0-56801 GCA_963573385.1 Cacajao melanocephalus
TGTTCTCTTGCTGATGAGGAGCTGCGATCCCCTGTAGGAGGAGAGGCATTCTGATTTCGGGTGTTCTCAGCCTTTTTGCACTGGTTTCTTCCCATTTTTGTGGATTTATCCACCTGTCGTCTTTGTAATTGCCGACTTTCACATTGGGTCTGAGTGGACGTCTGGCTTGTTGGTGATTAAGTTTTTTCTGTTTCTTAGTTTTCCTTTGGCAGACGCCCTTTCCCCGCAGAGCTAGGCTTTCCCGGGTTCAGCTGTGTTTACTGTGAAACTCTCAGTCCTCAGAGCTTCCAATTGCTGTTCTCCTTGTGGGGATGGGACCGGCCGAGCCTGACTCAAAGGGCACCCAGTCGCGTATACTCCGCACTGAGAAGCGCTGCGCCATGCTGGGGCGCCGGCAAAACAGCCGCACCGGCCAAAAGAGTCGCGCTGGCAACCTGAGTGGCTCCTCCGTTGGGTAGCTCCCAGTTTGTGGGCAACAGAAATTCGTCTGAAAGTGTGGCGTCCACTCGCTCTCTGCGATTTCACTGGGAGCTACAATCCTGAGCTGTTGTTAATCGGCCATCTTGGATCTCTCTCCCTATTTTTTTTAAATATATATATTTTTTATTGCACTTTAGGTTCTGGGGTACATGCGCAGAACATGTAGGATTGTTGCATTTGTACATACATGGCAATGTGGTTTGCTGCCTCCATCCCCCCATATCTGCCATTTCTCCCCGTTATCTCTCCCCAACCTCCCTACCCCTCACTGTCCCTCCCCTGTTCCCCCTCAACAGACCCCAGTGTGTGATGCTCCCCTCCCTGTGTCCGTGTGTTCTCATTGTTCAACACCCACCTATGAGTGAGAACATGCAGTGTTTGATTTTCTGTTCTTGTGTCAGTTTGCTGAGAATGATGGTTTCCAGATTTATCCATGTCCCTGCAAAGGACACGAACTCATCGTTTTTTACGGCTGCATAGTATTCCATGGTGTATATGTGCCACATTTTCCTTGTCCAGTCTATCATCGATGGGCATTTGGGTTGGTTCCAGGTCATCGCTATTGTAAACAGTGCTGCAATGAACATACGTGTGCATGTGTCTTTATAATAGAATGATTTATAATCCTTTGGATATATACCCAGTAATGGGATTGCTGGGTCAAATGGAATTTCTATTTCTAGGCCCTTGAGGAATTGCCCAGGTGGCTATTTTTAAATGTAGTTAGCAGATACATCAGGCCTGCAGGGAGGCAGTAATCCCCTCCTCTGGGATTCCCTGCACGCACCTCTTAGGAACACATATGAGTGAGGGAACATTTCTTCACTCTTTTTATTCATCCATTCATTTCTCAGTTTGTCTTTTTATTCAAAAAACAGTCATTGAATCTTATCTACCACCACGCAGCAGCTACAGTGCTGGGCAACAGAGGACTCAACGGAGACATGACAAATGCCCCCATAAGACTTGTGGTCCAATCAAAGAGGCGAGGAATGAAACAACCAATGGCAACACAGAGGAAAGGCAGGGCTGTGGCAGGGGGATGCTAGCAGAGGTCTGATGGCTGTCACAGAGCAGAAGTGGCCCAGGTGGAAGGGCAGGGCTGCAGGGGGCCAGAAAGGCAGGGAGAAAATGCTATAGGCAGGGAGGGGGCATGAGCTGGGAAGGAAGCAATAGCTACTGCTTGCAGGGTGACTGCTCAAGGGTTAGCCTCAGCTCCTACTCACAACTGGAAAACAATAGGGCATTAGAGCAAGAAGGTGCCAGCTCTAGTCCAACTTGGACATCTGACAAGGACAGAAAGTAGGGCCCATAATGTAAAAGAGTTTGCCCAAGTACCAAAGGAAGTTGATTTTGTGCAAGATGGACGCACAGGCTTCTGCCACAGGCAAGTCAGCCAGATACAGGGGTTTTTCTCAGGTACCTTTTCTATGGGGACTCCATATGGACGTATTCCTGTGTATAAATGTGTGTTCTGGATAATAGTAATACAGACACAGATGTAATGGTAGCCTTTGGGTTCAAAGAGAAAATGCTGGACTTCATAAAATCTTTCTATGAACTAGGCTGAAGCCCAGTATTTGAAGAACTGCATTCAATAGGGCTAGAAGAAGTGGCTGCATTCGTAACTCTGTCTCACACCTGAGAGGATGCACTTCCCTACTGAATCACTTTAAGACAGCATGGAAAATCCCATCATCTGTGACCATTGTGTGAATACATATGCCAAGAGGATAGTGAACACAGGAAATGGTGCTGCAAATTAATCGCTCTCAGCAATCAACAGGGATAGGCCCCACACAAGAGAATGTCTCACTAAGGATGGAACGCACTGTGATGAGACCTTTCTCACACGACCTAGGTGCTCCCAAGACGGCAAATTTCCATTCCTTTGTGTCTTTCTTTCCAGCCTGCTAACTGAACCATGCTAATGGATATCAGAACAGTCCTTGTGGTTTTTCCTATCGAATCTGTTAAAAGGGGAAGAAGGTTCCTGTTGTTAATTGCAGGGGATCTCTCATTCTTTGTTTTAAGGAAAGTTTAAACAAAATGCTCACCCACTCTGGGGCTTTAAAGAAAGTTCAAACAGAACAAAGTTCTTTTGCCAAGGTTTAAGGCAAATTTCCTCCGTCCAGATGGCTTCCTCAGGCAGGCCAACGTAAGAACCAAGACACTTACCCCTGCTGCCTCTTAATGCTGGGCCTTGATTGTTGCTAACAATTCCCAGCTGTCCTGTGTTGCTGGCTCCTTAACCTCTCTGCCCGCCACATCTGCCTGCAACTCTGAGAGGGGAGAAGGAGATGCTGACAAAAGAGGCATCCAAGAGATGCTTTGGAGGCTGCCCTCAAAGCAACACAGGTGGGGTCCCCAGTCGTGGGACTACGCACCAGGGACTTGATTAGAAATTAGTTCTCCACAAGAAACTTCAGGAAAAAATGTGAAGGTCATATTTTATATGTAGGAAATAAACCTGATGATGGGAAATGCCACGAACTAACTCAAATCCACTAAGAATCCAGGGGTCTGGCCATGATGCTTGGCAGGTCACTTTCCCTGTTGACCAGTCTACGTATTTACTGGGCAGCTGCCTGGATTGGGGTGGTGGCCATGAGAATTCCCACTGTGTTCCAGCAACATGTGTCCACTTTCTCCACGGCCTTCCCAGCCCATCACCCGTCAGACACACTCACTGTTGATCTGTACCAGACACAAGTGGGTCACGTCTGCGTCCTGTATTAATTTAATGCCTCCCCTTTGTTTTCTGCGTGTCCTGCGGGCATCTAGCTATGTCAGCCAGTGGGTCTGAATATCCCTGCCTGGAGGTCCATTCAATTCAGACATTAAAAAGTGCACTTTGATGCTATCACCCCATAGGGTGCACTACAGTCTAATAGACAAATCCACTTCATCCACAGTAATCTAGTACCCTTTCTGTGCTCTGTCCCCCTCCTTCCTCAAATCCTGTTTCTTGAGCTAAACAAATCTATTCTCTTTAGTCTAATATCCAAACATTTGGCTAACTTAGCAAGGTTTTTATTTGCTCCTTTGTTTTTTTCGGCCCATATTAGGATATTCTTGAGTCTTCTCTTTTTCATGCCAAATATTGGAAAAGAAGCCTGGGCTCACTAGCTCAGCTGGTAAACCCATGGTAGGAGGCTGCAGGGGACACAGAATGGTGTAGGGGCAAAAGGGCAGCAGGCTTTGCATTCAGTCCTGGATTGTGAGTCTGTCACTTGGATTCCTTAGCTTGTGACAGTGGCCACATTTTATGGCATATCTGAGCCTTTGCCTTATCATTCGTGAAACATGTCCTGGCATTGGGAGTCATCATGGGAATTAGAGATAATATATACAAAATTCCTAGCCCAGTGCCTCGCATGCAATTGGTACTATGGGAACTATTATTAGATGTCAAAAGATCTTTTTATTTAGTTGAAATATGAGCCAGTTTCTTCCCATTATGTGGACATTCTGTTTATAAGGAGATGATGTGGAAAGAATGGATGATTCAGTTAAAAAGCAAACTACCAGTAGATACAAAGTGGCTGGTGACCAGGGTCTGCTCACACACAGCGGCCCTGGGGGAGGAAAGCTCCGATAATCCATCCAACCACCGTCAAGTTTTTTATGCATTAGGACCATCCACCAGACCTCACCTGCAACCTCACCTGCACCCTACGTCTGCTTACAATTTAAACCATCAACCAGGTTGGCAAGAGCTTCCAACTTTGACCCCAAATTTGACCTCATCCTCATACACACTGTGCCTAGAACATACCTGGCTATAGGCGCAGCATACAAATATCACCTCAGCCAGGAAAAGAAATCCTAAAATGAGACTTCCCAATATGAGCTCAATTTTTGTATTGACGCTTGCTCCGTGCTCCTAACAGAAACTCACTGCAAATGATATAAATATTTGACTGTCTTCTCCCATGTCGGTGTAATGCCCTTACCCTGTCACTCTTCCACATGTGTCTTAGAGTGCTAGCAATTAGAAGCAAGACCCAAATGCCATTCAGGGCCTTCAGTCATTACAGACCACAGCAAAGCCTTTGACAAAAGTGAGAGCAAAGTGGAAGCAGGAAGCTAGAATTTCTTACATTGTCCCAGGGATGCGAGAAAAGCTCTTTTGAGCCTCCTCCCAATCAATGGTCTACTGATGAAATATGTTATACCATGTTAGAGGCATTTCCTAAAGAAACATTGGTTTACTACTAGAAAGATTACTGAACAATCATTTCCAGAGTGCTCTCAGGCCCAAAGAAAGGCAAAGGCAAAGAAAGTGTAAAAGCAGATTATTCTTCATACAGTACAGCACCCCCTGTATGTATGACCACTATTAAATACGTTCTGAATTTCACCAGCTTATATTTTCCAGATTTCTTCAAGCTCTCGATATCACTTATCTTTAAAGAGGATTATGATGAAGCTCAACTCCATCCATGCACACGGATATGCCCCTCCTTGAAGGTAAAGCAGAATTATTGCTTAGTCTCTTCTCCCAACTCTAATCTTCCCTCTCCAAGGAACCCAGAGGTTTCCATGCATCTGTTGAACACCCCCTCCCCCAAATCTGCATTCCATTCAAAAGCACAACATCATGGTATTAAGTTTTTGTGAATATAAGTAAAACATTATGTAACGATAAACCAACAATAGTAATAAGTCCTATAACAAAATAAACCAGTCACAGCTGCATCCTGAAACAGATGGTGAAGAGCCACATCCAGAAATCAGAAACAGCCATTGTGCTGAATCAAGGTACTAGAGGCACACCGGGCACTCGGAAACACCCTCAGACGTCCGTGACTTGGCTGGCAAGAGGTCTGCCCCTCTGAACACCAACAAACACAAAATCAAAGAAAGGCAGTGGTATGAGAGTCTATTTCCATCCATTTTCCTTTCCAGTGTGGCAAGCTGCACTGGGTGACATCCTCACAGGACCAACCTCTTTGCCGGCTCTGGCACCATCAGTGATTCCAGCCACTGCACACAGCACATAGTCCTGCACATCTGCAGGCCTTAGCTGAGATGTTTCCAGAGACATGACTTGGCCTGATGTTCCAGAATCAGTGCTAGTGTCCATTACCAAAGTCAACACGACAAGGTAGAAAATCTGCAGGGTGATGTCCCATTCAAGAGTATACAGACCAGGAGTTCACAGCAACTCCAGTCCTATCTGTCCACGGATTTAAGATGACAATGTTAATCTTTTCTGATAGTTATGTGGGGAGGAGGAGTTTCCTTGGATCAAATATTGCAGATAAGATCAATTAGGCAGGGCAAGGGTTGGAGGGGAAAGGTTGTCTCTCATTCCTCTTGGGCCACCCTGACTTTAAGGCTTCCCTGCAAACAATAAGCTGTGGCTCACACAAATGCAATGGCCTTTGCTACTTTTCTCATTATTTATTTACTTAAAATATTTAAAGGCAGTTATAGAAACGAATGGGTTACAGATAAATTTAGTGTCGTTGAAACCTTTAGCCAAAAAAACAAAGAATTGATTACATAACAGGCAAATAATAACACAACTGGACCCTTCGTTAACATCACATTTTAAAGCCATGTATCTCACTTGCTGGGCTATTGAATAAACAGATCACTTTGTAGGCAACTCTTTTCATATTAATTTAAAAAAAAAAGGCCAGGGTTAATACCTAAGCAAGAAAGTGACATATTTCATAGGCAAGTTTGAAAATCCTGTTTGCCTGCAGAGTCACAAATGTAGGAGTAACAAGGGCACTAACTTAGGCCAGCTTCTGTGGGACAGACACAGGGCAGACTAAACTGGGTGACACAGATGTGTGTGGACCCGAGCTGGGGTATGAGGACAGATGAGGAATTACAGATCCAGAGCAAAAAGAAAGAAAAGGAAAGTAGAGAAACTTTCCCATCAGTAGTAGAGCTGAGAGTGCCTGACACAGCAAGTTTCCTTCTCCTATCCTCCACCCCCGGGCTCTCTTGATCATTCAAATTGTGCAGACAGTTATGTGAACAATATGCTGATCTTGAGACCTATGAGCAATTGCCCTCCTATCAAAGAAAATGGAGCTGTTAATATAATGGCAATAAATGTCAGTAGCTCTTACTGAAATAATATGAACTAATTAGCACTGCCTATCTCTCTCTGGGGGCAAGTATCAGGATGCAGTTGGAAGAGGAAAAGAAAGAGGAGGGAAAAGGAGAGAGAGAAGCAAGAGAAGAAGAAAGACTGCTCTAAGTCAGCATTAGGCTACAGCCAAGTCTTATCCAGAAAATGGAAAAGCCTCCTTTAAAAGTAAAATCTTCATATAAACTATAAAATCTTCATATAAACTGTTTCCCCAGCTCTCTTCCATTCCTTTCCCTTCTCTTTCTTTTCTTCCCCCTTCCTACTTTTTCTCTTATCTTTTTCCTTTGGTAACACCAAAAGGACTTAAAATGGCTTGAAAATGAGGCAGATGGATCACGAGGTCAGGAGTTCGAAATCGGCCTGACCAACATGGTGAAATCCTGTCTCTATAAAAATAAAAAATTAGCTGGGCATGGTGGCAAATGCTTATAATCCCAGCTACTAAAGAGGCTGAGGCAGGAGAATTGCTTGAACCCAGGAGGAGGAGGAGGTTGCCGTGAGCTGAGACTGCACCACTGCACTCCAGCCTAGGAGACAGAGCGAGACCCCGTCTAAAAAAAAAAAAAGCTTGAAAGCAATTCAAAGAACAAAATGTAAAAATATAAATGGTGTTAGAAATTCAGAGGCAGACATAATATACTGTACATTACGATAGAAAATTGAGGCCTCGGGAAATTTAGAATGCATATATGTAGGCTAAGGACCTCACAATTATGCAAATTGAACTCCACATTTCTCAATAAAATATTTGGTAGCCAAAGTGAAAAAGAAAATCCAATTATATGTTTTTTATTGTTCATGTCAGGACTAGGAAAAATGAGAAACGAATTCTAATCTTTGAATTGTGACTGGCTATATTTTTTGTGGTTTTACATCTGCCAAATAAGAAGCATATCTATTCCATATTTCATAGTAATATATGTAGTGAGAAGTAGTAAGACAATTTATACAAAGAACTCCACTTATAAAATAAGCAGATATTTTTCACAGTGGTTTGGAACAAAAAAAAAAAAGCATGACTTGGATATTAAGTATGCATAATCAAACATGTTACCTATTCATAAAGTAAAATATCAGATTCTGCCTCATAAAATCTGGGCCTGTCTGATTGCTTCTGGGATTTATTATTTGCTTTGTTTTTGTTTTGCTATAATTATTTGGTAGAGCAGGATTGCAGCTTCATCCAAAAACTTCGGTGAAGACTTAATACGGTCAATTTACTCTACAGTGATTATAGGGCACGTGTATTCTGCATTTTGAGAAGATGATGAGTAGCTACAAGAGAAAATGACTGACTAACTTCAAATGGTAGAAAATATTCTTTCCAGATTCCCATCTTGGAATATTCCTGAACTTCAAGAGGAAGTTTCCTGGGGGTAGCCATTTAAAAAACAAACAAAACACCTTTGTGACCTCATTTCTACATCAACCCTATTCAGAAGACCAAAATTCAATGGAGAGATAACAAATCTGAATCTTTAATATTCACTTTGCCTGAAAAACAGTTGACATATTTTATTGTTGTCAGATATTTTATAACAAGACTGACATTACAGTGACCTATATAGAAAATTATTGTTATAATGTATTATTCCATATTGTTGCTGAAGTATATCACATATAACACAGAGCCTTGCACAAAGGCACTTAAATATCAAAACAGTGAGATGTGAAACAGGAATAAAAGGTAAAATAGCAAGAAATAAAAAAGTTATGAATCGAAGAATAATTTATTAAGAAAATCAATGAGAAAAGTAGTAGATATGATAACATAATTGAGAAAATTGTCTGGATACAAGAGAACTATCAAAAAATTGCCAACATTCTATACTTTAAGCAATTACCATTAAGAAAATGTAATGGGAAAGTTTTTTCCATTCAAAATTGCAATAAATGATAAATACAGGGGAAAAAAAAATCCCTAACCAACTACATAGCTATGTGCATCAATGGCAAATTCATTAATTCGTGAATATGAACTGGCAAACATAAATTACCAAATATTTGTAAAAAATGAGTAACAAAAAGAGAAGGACTAGGATAAATAAGCAGAAAAACTGACTTCAGAATAAATGGAGACAGCTCAAGGAAAGGCCAAAATGGTGATCTGATAGTCTCAAAGATATTTAATAATCTCACCTCCACTGCAAGAAAGAAGAGAAGGCTATGATAAAAGGAGCAGAGACCATGACAAAGCCATACAAAAGAAAAAACATGATTGACATATGTAGAGACTAAATAGTAAATTAAATGGAACAAAAGAGCAAATTGATGATCTAGATATTTAAGTTCAGATACCATTCCAGGACATAGAGTAAAAATGCAAAAATATATAAATATGAGCCAAAAGATCGGAAGATAGATCCAGATTGTTCCTTTCCAGTTTAAGAGAGATTCTATAAGCAATAAGTAATCAAAAGAAATAGTAAAATATACTTTCAGCAGGCTAAGAAAAAATCATAAGTCTTAAGAATGAAAGAGCCCTCCAAGTGTGGACTGAGATGAATGGAAAAAAAAAAAAAAAAAAAAGATCCACATCTAGAAACACACTGGAAAGTCTCAAAATGCTGGTGGTTGCCAAAGAAACTAACTAAACATATTACCTGCAAAGAATAAGAATCAAACTGACACCAGACTTCTCATCACCACAATAAATGCTAGAAGAAGAAGAAACAAGCCATCAATTCTCTAAGGGATATTTATTTGAATCAAAATTTCTCTACTCTGCCAAATTACCAATCAAGGGTCAATAAAAGGCATTTTTAAACATGTAAGAACTCAGAAATATTATCATCCAAGAACTCAATATGAATATATTTTTCACGAAAGTAAAAGAGAAATCTCAAAAAAAAGTTTTAAAAAGAATGTGAGATGAATAAAAAAGCAGTGGTGTCTGATTATGACCCAGAAGAAGTAAAAGAAGCTAAAAATAACAAATGAGGATCCACTGGACCTTGACCTTTGAAACTATCTATTCTCAGCAACAAGGTTTTTAACACAGGGTTGCTTTTCCTTCAAAATGTGCCCAAATGACTTAGTTCTTTCTGTTTTGAGGGTTTTAATTTTTACAAGAGATCTTTAGAGCAATAACAAAAGAGCTTAATTTTATTAAAGGAAAAATGTAAATGACATAAACCTTAACAATTCAGAAATGATAGAAATCAGAAGTTGAAGCAGGAAAGGGAAGTGAGAGGTAGTAAAATGCTCTTGATTCGAGGGGATGTAACATATGCTAAAACATGATAAGGCAGGAAAGAATATTTAAGTGTGACTATGTTGAGTAACAGAATAATGAATTTCCTTGGTCAAAGTGGCCAAATGAGAACATGCCTCTCTTTCTTCCCCAATGCAATAAAACATAAAGCAAAATAAAATGGTATAAACCCATACTATCACAGAGAACTAACAGGTGGGGAACTATCAGAACACGAGAGATTTCAGAAAGTTTCTGAAAGAGGGAGGGATAAGTTCTGATCATTAAAACAGAGTGAGGGGAACCTCAAACTAGATAGGATTCATCAGGAGGAAGTTGTAGTGGAAAGGGAGTTAGGGTGTCCCAGGTGTGAAAACGTATGTCAGAGGGCAGGAATGAGGAAAATAGCTCAAAGGTTTTAATCTGGAAGAGTCAGCCACTTCACCACATACCAGTCCCTATCCTTGTTCTCAGACTGACAGACAGCCACACATTATTTCTAGGTCCTCTCCACCAAAATTATAGGGTTCTTTGCTAAAGAAATTAAATGAACTAGGGAAACCAATGTGAAGTCCCCCTCATTCTGATATTTGGGGGACATCCAGGGTCCCCACCCTATCTAAAGTAAACAAGCCCCTCAAGTCACAGAACTGCCAGACATCTTTTCTACACACCCCTTTATGTCCTCAAACTTAAGTGGAAATGGATGGAACTGATGGACAAGTGAAATGCAATGGCAGAATAAAAGAAAGAGATCAAAACAAGCTCTGGAAAAACTGATCCCAGGGAAACAGAAGATCCAAACAATCAATGATGACTTAAAAAGAATCTTAAGTATTCACGAATTACTAACGTTTTATTGAAGTGTAAAATACGTACAGAAAAATGGACAGTTCATAACTGTACAACTTGATGTGACATAAAAAAGTAACTACCACCTATATGTCAACATAGTTGAGAAAATTGTCTGGATACGAGAGAACTATCAAAAAATTGCCAAGCTTCTATACTTTAAGCAATTGCCATTAAGAAAATGTAATGGGAAATTTTTTTCCATTCAAAATTTCAATAAATGATAAATACAGAAAAAAAAAAACCCTAACCAACTCCATAGCTCTGCTAATCAAAGGTAAAGTCATTAATTCATGAATATGAATTGGCAAACATAAATACCAAATATATGTAAAAAATGAGTAACAGAAAGAGAAGGACTAGAATAACAAACAGAAAAACTGACCTATCACTCAGATTAAAAACAAAACAAAAACCTTACCAGCATGCCAGAAGCCCCCTCCATGCCCCCTCCATTCAGTCACTACTCCCTCTCTGTTCTGCAAAGAAAACTGACTCCCAACACTGTAAATCTGTTTTGTCTCTGAATTTTATGTAAATGGAGGGTGTGATATATATGTTTCTACCTTCTTTCACCTCACGTTGTGTTCATGAGATTCATTTATACCAGTTATGTGTAGCTGCTGTTCATTCATTTTTACTGCACCATAGCAATCCATTGTAGAAATAAGTTATAATTTTTTTATTCTGTTGCTGGTCATTTGGTTGTTTCGAGTTTTAGTTTTTTACAAATAGTGCTGCTGTAAGCAATTTTTACATGTGTTTTGGTTCACATATGACACATTTCTGTGGGATACAGAAATACAAATGAAATTGCTAGCTTACAGGGTATGGGAAATTCAACTTTAAGAGGTAAGAGCAAACAGTATTCCAAAATGGCACACCCACTAGCAACATATGAGAGTTCTAGCTGCTCTTGTAACCCTCTCAATCCTTGGTAAATTCCGTTGTTGTTGTTGTTCTTGTTGTTGTTAATTTAGCCATTCTTGTGGTTGTATAAGGGAAGCTTTATTGTATTCCCTGGTTACTAATGAGGTTAAGCACATTTTACATATGTATTGGATGTTTAGATGTTAGATACACTTACTGGATGTCTTGTGCTATGGCTCTCCTATTGTCTTGCCCATTTTTATTGTGTTGACTTTTTGTTATTGAGGGTGTGTGTGTGTTTGTGTGTGTGTGTGTTTGTGTGTAGAAAGACAGCAGCTTTTATATGTTCTAGATAGGAGCTCTTCATTAATTATACATGTTGCAAATCTTTTCTCCCACTGTAGAGAAAAATAGGATAAATATCAAACAATAGAAAGAGCAAGCTGGAAGATACTGATATGCAAAGTTCTATGCCTCACAACATGAAAGAAACAACTCTCAGTAAAGGTTTTACCTTCTTTGTGCCTTAAGAGAATCTTTGTGGCCACCTGAAGAGCACTTCCTTGAAGGCACCAAATCATGTTGGGCCATCAGAATAAGCTGCCTATAGAATAAGCCCCAATCTTGGCAGACAGGGCCCTCCCGGCATCCCCTTAGCATGGAGAGGTAGGTGAAGGCTGCTGCATGTCCTCACTGGAGACTCAGGCTTGGGTTATCACACACTTATGGAATGCAGAGTAGAACGGCAGGGTCCTCAGTTGGGAGCATTATCCTCAATTATTCTCTTACCCTCACTCTCCACATTTAATCTATGAACAAACCCCATGGACTGTACTTCCAAAACATACTACAAACATGTCCCCTTCTCCTCTTCCAGTGCTGCCACTTTAATCAAGCCACCACACCACTGGCCTGGACTCCGACACAGCCCCATCCACTTCCTTCCACTCTCGCCCCTCTACAATCCCTTCTCCACGTAACAGCCAAGTGGCCAGTTTAAAATGGAAATCAACTTGTCAGTTTCCTGTTCCAGTGGCTTCCATCGTTCTTAGAGTAAGATTCAGCCCATGCTTCAAAGCCCTCTTCGATCCGGTTCCTATTTCTCTACCTGATCTCCCCACGTCTCCTCACCTCATCCATCAGCCCTCATCAACCTGGCCCTCTTTCTGTCCTTGGATATGAAAAGCTTGGTCCTAACTCGGGACCTCTGCACTCACTACTTCTCCCCCATGTTACTGGCTCTTTCTTGTCACTTTCTTAGGCTTTCCTGACCATTCAGTCTGAAGGAGCTACCTAGTCCCTCTCTATCACAAAACCCCACTTTTGCATTACTGAATGGTTTTGCCATGTTGCTGCTGTGGTTTATTTGCTTGCTCGTTGTTGAGTATCTCCACACACTAAAGTACCTCTGTGAGGGCAGGACAATGTGTATCTCCTTCCTGTCTTGTACCCACAATGTACGCTGCACGATTGTACTCTGCACAATGCCTATGCAGAGAAGGTGCTCAATAAATATCAGTTGAATGGAAGAATGAACATCAATCGTTGCTGTCCCTGTGAGACCCCATTTGGGATCTACTGAACTCTAAGTACTTGAAGATACACATTGTCTGTATAAGGGGCTGGATTTAGTAGTCTTTCGGGTATTGTGAATTAAAATTAGCAACTATCAGGTTGCTTCGCTAATTTCACACCCCCAAAAAAAGCTTTTTAAAAAATTCTTAGCTATCTTTTCAAATTTCGACGTAGGTTGAGTACCTTGCTTTTCCTAGGCAAGGATGCATCAAACTTGGCTTCCCCTGGCTTGCAGCTACAGATAGAAACTCCCCGCAATTCCATTTAGGAGAGCACTTTCAGCTCCTTGAATTCAGGCAGTTTCACCAAGGATTTGAAGAACTCCTTACTCCCACAGGAGTTTCTTATCTCCTAAATTTTATCCTTTGCTTTCGTGTAAGGCAGACTAAGCATTAGACATACTGAGAATTCGATAAGTTCCAAGAAATAAATAGACAAGAAATCTAATTGTAGAGTAGGCTTCAATGAAGATAAGCTAATTATTAAACATAACACAGCTTGCTGGCCTCTTGGTTAAAAATATTTGTGTAATTCACTCATAAATTTAGTTCTAACAATAATATCTAGTAGTTACCGTATATCAAAAATGTACTATGTGTCATGAAGTGGGTTAATTCTTACCTAGTTAAAGGTAGAATAAATTGATCTTATCAGGGCACTAGATCAAGCCTGGAAGAATTGAGTTCTTATTATATGGGACAGATAATTCAAAACTTAGTGCCCTTGTATGAACTAAAATCAGAATGACTGGTTTGTCCTTGTCCCTGCTAAAATTACAGTGCCATGAAATTAACTTTTGGAAAGTCCTGAAATTCCAAGGAATCCCAGGAGATACAAAGTTGAATGTAAGACACAATGCCTGCCTTCAAGTTGTTCACCATCCTGAGTGGGAAAGACAAATAGGGAAATCCAATCCAGAATGCCGAGGACTATAAAAGGAATAAGAACAAACGAGGGAGCACGGGCTTCTCCGAGGAAGTGATGTCTAACCTGAGTTCCCGAAGGAGGAATAGGAGTCTGGAAGGAGAACTCCTCCCCAGCATAGGGGCCAGCACGTGGCAAGGACTAGTGTGGGAAAGGGCACCACTCATTAGGGGAACTGAAAGCAATTCAGTACTGGCCAGGGTGCAGAGTGTGTGCAGACGTAGTAAGACGTGATGCTGAGAAGCGAATGGAGTCCAGGCCATGAAAACTTTGTAAGCCATGCTAAGCAGTTTGGAAATCATCACGTGGGCCATAGTGATTCACAGAATTTAAAGCCAGGGAGTGATTCATCAGATCTGTGTTTAGAAAAATCTCTTTTGAGAGGTGAGCCGGGAGCCAGGAGTGGGTAGTGGTTGCAGGAAGATCATGGTGATGGTGTCATTGGCCAAATGAAAAGCAATGGGAAAGAAGGGAGTAGTACAAGAAAATAGGAAGAGAGGAAAGTAAGCAGAAAGTAAGAATGACTCCCAGGTTTCCAGTGACTATTGTGGAAGAAAAGACTGCACTTTGCAATATATGATCAAGGATGTTTCCAAAGCAGGAAAGGTGTGTTTGTTTTTCAAGACTCTGAATTCCACAGATCCACGATTACAGTGCTGCTAATACCATCAGGGACTCGACCATAGTTAAGAGGAAGCTCTAAACTCCAGTTTCATGCAGTGGGGGGAATCCATTTCATCTGAGGAGGAAGAGGACTGGAAAGGAAGTTAACCAGGGGCACCAACTGATTATAGTCTAGGCAGAGAACTAGGGAGAGGAAAATTAGATGTTGGTCAATCTAAAGAATAGATTTTCCTGGCAAGGAAGCAAAGGAAAAATTAAGTAGACGAATAGAATGATTCGTGTTAATGGGACGTCAGGGACCAAGCTATGTCCGAGAGGGGATGAGTTCACGGTAGAACTGGATTGCATCCCATTTGGTAGAACATGCTGATTTGCTGAGAAGGTTACTATGCAAAGGTGTGAAAAGGGCAGCATTAGAACCTAGGCCCTGTACTTTGGTAAGCTGGCTTAGAAGTGTCTCAGTCGTCTTCAGAGCTGCTTCCTGTTTCTTGTAAGGGAACTGGGGTGGAGGTGTGGGGAGACAACGCTGGAGATCCTCTTTTTTTTTTTTTTTTTTTTTTTGTGAAGGAGTCTCAGTCTGTTGCCTAGACTGGAGTGCAGTGGTGGGATCTCGGCTCACTGCAACCTCCACCTCCCAGGTTCAAGCCATTCTCTGCCTCAGCCTCCCAAGTAGCTGAGATTACAGGCACCCACCACCACGCGCAGCTAATTTTTGTATTTTTAGTAGAGACCAGGTTATCTTGTCCAGGCTTGTCTTGAATTCCTTTCCTCATGATCCACCCGCCTCAACCTCCCAAAGTGCTGGGATTACAGGCGTGAGCCACCACACCCGGCCGGAGATCCTCTTTAACCAACTTACAGAACCCACCCAAGTCTTCTGTGGAAGGCTGCAGCTCTTGTATACGTGATTGTTTTGCAGACTGAGATATAACTAGGACCAGAAATGTGGAACTAATTCTGAAGCAGTTAACCACCACAAGAGGTTTCTAGGGGCAGCTACTAAGGAAACTCACCAAGAAACAGACAAACACCACTGTTGACAAGCCTTCTGTCTTGAACCTTAATGTTTTCTCCTGGGGAAGCGAGATAGACCAAAAGAAGCCACAAGGCCCCTTTTTGTCTAGAAGTGGTGCCATGCAGTCTAGAGAAGTTCTCCAGTTGGGCTTTAAATATCCCCACAGATCCGAAGTATTCTTAGGGGTCCTCAAGTTCTCTGCAGTAATTTTTCCATTTTGCGTTTCTGCTTCACTAATTGTGAACATTAATAGAATCATATTTTGGAGTATCTTCATGATTCCTTAAAATCCAGGCCTGCCCTGTAATGCCAGCGCTACCTTCATTTCTAGTTTACAGTCACAGTGGTGGCAAGTAGTACTTTGTTGGAGGATGCGGGGAGACAGAGAAAAATTATGCACTAGAAGTCATTTTCCAAGTGAAGTACTACTAAGTACTCCAGTAATGCTAATGTAGTAAGGTAATATGAGGGCATGTAAGTAGCAAAGCAGGTAATACTTAGAATGCTAAAGTAATTCTAAGGTAAAAAGATGGCAGTCAGGAAGAAAGAGCTACATCCTGCGTTCATAAATGACAAGGCATGTCATTCTCAGTCAGAAATGCCCCAGGGGAGAACTCAGAGGACACGCAGGCAAGGCGAGCAGGAGAAAAGGCTGTGAACACAGCCAAGTGGCTACCTGAAAGCATCAGAGATTAGAGTAAGAAGGGGTAGAAGCAGTCTCGGTCAGGATGAGACAGAAGGACCAGAAAGGAAAGTGCTTGGAAGACCTTATGTGTGTGGGAAGAATTTCGTCTTTAAGAGAGTCCTTCACAAAGGTAGTGTTTACCCCTGATTCTTTTCTTCTCCTCCGCCTCTCTGTGTTAGTAGTTTTGTTGTGCTATGCATCCAAGAATACCAGTGTTTGAGTTGCAATTTCTTAGTATAAATTCTTAAGGCCAGAGTGACCATTTTTTAGACTACAATACTGTTGCACTTCTTCACATTCTTCTGCTTACGTAATGAGGACAAACATACAGCTAAATGGCATTTGCAGGCCAACATTAAATTCATTCATTTACTCGACAAACACGGACTGAGTCCTGATTCTGTGGTAGCCACTAGGATACAGTAAAGAACAGAGGTGGCTCGATCCCTGCCCACATGCAGCTTTCTACAGAGTAGTAATCTAGGGAATGGCTGGCATTGCCAGGCCATGCTAAAGGTATAAAAGCTCCTCCCCACTCTGACACTGCCCTTATTTTTCCAATAAAAAGAATAAAATAAATGCCAACGTACTCATAAATTGACAGCGCCAGAGGTTATTTTGCTGTTCTCTGGTACCTTCCTATTCAGAGTAGCTCACATTCCAGCACCTGCAGCATCACCAGCAGCTTCTCAGAAATGCAGAATCCAGGTCCCACCCAGGCCTGCAGAGTCTGAATCTGCATTCTGTTACCCAAGTGACCCTTATGCACATCAACATTTGAGAAGCCGTTTTCTCTTAACATGTTTTAAGAGAAATGGCTGCCTCTCTACCCATCAGCATAAATCTGCATATCTTTCATAAGGGTTATTTGGAAACAATCATTTAAACTCGGTGACAGTTTCTCTGGATGTGCACTATTTCAATGGATCTTGCACCAGCCAAGAAAAGTGTGTCTGTTTAATAGTCTAAAAATAAATTCTCAAGTTCCCTTTATAACTTCTGCATTTCGCATACTTAGTTTTTAACTTTTACTTCCAAATGGTCTGCTGAAGGAAAACAAAAGTCTTGATTGCCTCTACTTTTCTCAAAAATGTTATGAAACTTTTAACCTTGGAACTCACTTATTTCGAATATTTATTATGATTTTTAAAATCACAAATCTGGTTATGTACCAATAGAGCCTCACAGTTGAAATCTTTAAAAATTAAGAATATTAACTATCGCAAAAGTCTTCTGCCAATTATAGTGGGGATATGTATTCTTTATGGTCAACAACAAAGATAACCTAGAGAATTAATGTTTTATATTTATATATGTACATCTGTATGTCTGAGTGTGTGAGTGAAGGATATAGAAAGACAGAGAGAGAGAGAGACAGAGAGGGAAACTTTGCAAAACAATGTTAAATAAAACTATTTCAGGACTCACCTTGTTGAACACTCAAACAACAAGAAAAGTCAGAATTGTTTGGAACACACTTTATCCGTTCTAATCCCTTTACACTTCTCTATTCCACTCTCCTGCCTCAGAGCTTTCCTCTACGGTTTTAATCACCTGCAACGCTTTCTCTTCTCCTTACAAACTATCTTCATCACCCATTATCCTGGGTGTCTTTTACTTCTTTCTTTTCTAGACTTCTACTGCTAGCCCTCCCCTATGGCATCGGACTATTAACTGACATGTCAATGCGCTTTATATTTTTTGCTGTTAAGATTTTAAGCTATGTGAGGTGGAACTTAAACTATAGATATATAAGAAAATTCCAAGCACATAATAGCAACTCAATAAATACTCATCAGTTGATTAATCAACTATATAAAACTATACTTGACTTGAATGAACAAGGGTAAGAAAGCCTTCATGTTACTTAATTTAAATGAAACTGAATATAATTAGAATTAATAAGATTGGCAATAGACACCTGGCCTAAGGTCAAGAGATTTGGGGGTTTCACAGTATTTGGTTACTCTTTTTTTGTTCAGTTTCCCCTTCCAGTTAGCTAAAAAAACAAACACAAAAAAATTATAAAAGGTTCTTTTCAGAGTGTTTCTGTACCCACAAATTTTATCAGTATTAGTAACAACCTGATGAGCACAATCAAATGGGAGCTATAAATAAAAGGAACAGTCTAATAAGAATTCACACGCATGTGTCTATCGTCTAAGAAGACGTAGCTCAACTTGAAACTGTGTCTACACATGACTCCATGGCTGACCCCAAAAGCCCAAAATTAATTTTAAAATTTTCCATCCTCTTTCCTTTTTGATATTTTATAAAGATGATGGTAAATCTTTAAAGTCCACTAAAAGTTCCATCTCTTCCATGAATCTTTCTTCTACTCCTTTGGAAAATTACACTCCTCTCATCTGTAAACCGCAATTAAACTGAGATTTCAAACCACCTCAAAGGATATTCGTTCTCATAAATGTTTTGTGTTCATGTCTTATCTCTCCAGCTAGATATAAAACCTTTTGACATAGCTACATAAGGCTAGGTACGCGGACACACAGAGGAGTTTTCTAATCAAGCAGAACAATCTTAGTTACAGT
Source organism: Cacajao melanocephalus (assembly GCA_963573385.1). Classification (NCBI taxonomy): domain Eukaryota; kingdom Metazoa; phylum Chordata; class Mammalia; order Primates; family Pitheciidae; genus Cacajao; species Cacajao melanocephalus. The sequence continues at coordinate 18,883 of CAUYLG010029161.1, forward strand.
TCAAGAAAGATGATATTTGCTCAAGTGTGACAGGATAAGAAGTTTTAGCACTGAATTAAAGTCCTAAATAAGAAAGGTAGAAGATTAGGAAATGCTGAATACAAATAATGAATTCTTTTCTATCTCAAAAACGTTTGGGTCCATAGATTTTTCTGAAACTCATGGGGCATCAATTTAAATGTATATGCTGATGAACATGCTGTCTTGTGGGGTTGAAGCATCAGCTCATAAGAAGGCACAGGGTCTCTACTTATAGACTAGACTCAGAGAGTACAAATTCAATTCAGAGTTATTCTTTTCCAAAATCAAATGCCAAACCTTTTAACACTGGCCAGTCCTCATAAAACAGTCTATCAAACATAATGGGAAAAAAAATTTTAAAGTTCCTGGAATAAATGTCACTCTGACTGTATTTTTTTTTTCTTATCCAATGGGAAAACAGCACTAGACTCAATTTTATGAGAAAACTGTAACGTTCCAAATTTCATCACAGTCAACTCATTCTTAGCACCCAGACCCAGTCCCATGCACCTCACCCTACCACCCTCACTCCCCAGTTCCCAGTGATAGGCAAAAAAAAGAACTTCACTCAAGTTCTGCTGACGTCAATGGGGTGTTTGCGTGCAAAGACAGTCTTGTGGATGGATTGAAGACAGTGTGTTGTAACTTTTCTTAAGGCCCCAATTATTCAAAGAAACCTCACTTCTAAAGGGAAGTGTCAAGAATCCAGAACTCTCTTTCAAGGAAATAGCAGCAAGTAAAGCTTAAAATAATGAATAATGGATAATGCCCTAAACCTCGTAGCAATAACAAACGGTGATCATACATCTTTAGGAGAAAAATGCAAAGGAAAAAAAGCACAAATAAGAATAGAATCATAAGTATCCACAATTGCTTACATCTGAGGCTTTTTGTTCTTGGTTTCTTCAACATTTTCAGTTATGTCAAATACCATCTGTAGATATAAGTTCTCAGAGTTTTCTGACTATGGTACTGAACATTCAGACAGGCAAAAAGCCATTTGCTGAAGATAATAATTAATATGTCCTCAGAAATAATAAATGTGAGAGCTGGGCTTTATGCCACACAGTGGGGGGCAGTGAGTAGCTTACAAAAAACTAAATTGAAGAGAGATGTTCTTGCTCTCAAACATTCACAATCTAGTTAGAATAACAAGTATAATGTATTCTGCCTTATTTTCACATACATTTGCTACATGTCTAATACCTATATGAAATAATGGAATAAAGCGTTAAACAGAAATCAATCAATAAAAGCAATGAAGATCCATGTGTACTGGATGGGTGTGGCCAATCCAAGTGTATCCTAAGAAATGTGAGCAGAGATGAGTTGGTATCTGGGGTCAAGGGTGATTTGCCCCCAAAGAAACATTCTTAAGACTGTTTATTTCCTGTACTATACCCCCTTATAAGACAGCAGACTGGAAAAATATCTCCATGACTTGGACCTGTTCTTGTTTACAAAGCTGTGTCAACTATAAGTTCAAAATAAGGGCATACTTCTTTTTCAATTTCTATATGAAAAGAAATCCTTTCATTCCAGGAAAGATAGCATTACCCAAATGAATCACAAAACTGTTCCTTTAACACACTTCAGATCTGTGGTTTTCAGAAACAATTCTCAAATAGAAAACGCTGTCTAATTGTCAGTAGCTTGTTCCTTTGAGTCTTTTATTAGAGTTGGTACAGACCGGCTGACAAGTTATTTCAAATCCTTTCAGTTCTATAAAACATCTGTAAAGAGCTGTTCTCAGGGCTGAAATGATACAAAAAACAAAGAATGCAGAGTAGTTATTCCATCTCTCCAGTGGACTCACTCATATAGAGCGATGTTGATAACCCCACAGCAGCAGGGACAGACAGAAACACAGTCAATCTGGTTATGTTAACCTTTACAGCTTGCTTTTTTTTAATGCATGAAAATCCCATTAGTGGAGCTAAGTATTTTATTCAGCATTTGAATTTTACTTTTGTCTTCAAGGGCAAACCCACCTATGTAGGTATGATTTTTTTCTTTGAAGTCCCAGAGCACTTGATCTAGAACTCTCATAAGACACTTCCATTCTCTACCCGACCTGACTGGTTGTTTCAGGTATATTTGTATGTTCAGATGCCTCCCACTAGTAAGTAACTCAATAAAGAGTTAACCACTCACTGCCTGGCACAGTGAATGAATTAATCAATGGAGAATAGATTCTATGCTCTCTGGGGGCAGAGTGCGTATCTAATTATTCCTTGTATCCCCCAAAATACACAATAGGGTTTCAGAAAATGTGTTCTATGAATGAATTCAATCACCACATCTTAGGGTCAGTGCAGCCATATGCAGATAACCCTTCTGCAGCATCTATTACGGGTGACCACTCAACATCTTTTGGAATGCCTCCAGTGACAGGGCTCAGTACTTCTGCCACAATGTCAACCCTTAGGTTAATGTGACAGACAAAAAAGAATTAATTGTATCTTTATCTAAATACAGTGCTGTTCAAGTAAATTAAAAGACATTAATTATTCTTGCCCTTTTTTTTTTCTGAGACAATGTCTTGCTCTTTTGCCCAGGCTGGAGTGCAATAGTGCGATCTCAGCTCACTGAATCCTCCTGGGTTCAAGCGATTTTCCTGCCTCAGCCTCCCGAGTAGCTGAGATTACAGGCACGTACCAGCATGCCTGGTTAATTTTTTGAATTTTTAATAGAGACAGGGTTTCACCATGTTGGCCAGGCTGGTCTTGAATTCCTGACCTCGAGTGATCTGCCCGCCTTGGCCTCTCAAAGTGCTAGAATTACAGGTGTGAGCCACTGTACCAGGCCTATCCTTGCTTTCCTAAAGATTGCATTTTCTAGCAGAGTATCACTGCTGAGCCCAAATCAATGACCCCTTCCAGGTATCTGTTTATCAGAGTTGATCACCTATGACAGTGTCCAAAATTTCAATGGTTGGTACCCAAGAATCACCTATGAGCCTCATAAAAATACGAAAGTCACACTCTACTTCCAACCCACTGCATCACAGTATCTGGGGACGAGGCCTGGGTATGCAATTTATCTAACTATGGTTGAAAAATGCTGAGATAAGGACCTTTTTACTTTAAAGCTCAAAAAAGAGAGACATTTTTGTGCCAGCAATCCTTCCATCTTGAGTGAGAGAACCAAGGGTATGGAGGGGAAGAAAGACGTGGAGACATTTCCTTGTCCAGCTCCATAGGCAGTTTGGGCTTCTACGAGGGGAGCAATCAGTGAGAGCTGAGAGGGCCAGTGAATCTGTAGGCCATGCAGCTCCAGGGCTAGAAGGGAAGCAGGCATGGTGATACAACTCAGATGGTCAGGTTCTCAGGGAAGGCAGCAACAGCCACAGCCACCAGACACCCTCAAGCAATAAGAAGAGCCAGGGTGGGAGAATCAGAACAGGCCAGAGGTCACAAGGTGGCTGTGGTTAACAGGCTGATTTGAGCACGTGGCTGACACCCTGCTGGGGACTTCCAGACTAATTCAAGAGGAGGACTCTGCGGGGAGATTCATTCACTCATTAGAACACTGCAGGGAGATTCACTCATTCATTAATACATACTTACTGAGCACCTACTCGTAACCAGGCTCTATTGGAAGTTCCAGGATTACAGGTGAGGGTGGGAATAAACGTAGAATTTCACTTAGGAAACCTGAGTTCTTAGTGCTCATGTGACTCACAAGGTTCCAACTAGCAAAGTCTTGAGGCATTAGGAATATTTTGAATACATAATGTGGAATTAGGTGTACACAAAGAGATAAGGGTGGATATCTCCTTTTCTGACCTTTACTTGAAGAAAAGAAAAATCACTTTTTGGAGAGAGAGAAAGATAAACATATAGCGATAGACCTTAAAAACGCATGTAAGTGTATTATACATATATGTGTGTGTGTACAAAAATATGTGTGTGTTTATGTGTGTGTATATACAGTGTGTAGGGGTGTGTATAAATATATATTTTGTTGGTGCAAAAGTAATTATGGTTTTGCCAAAGTAATGGCAAAGATTGTGCAATTACTTTTGCACCAACCTAATATACACACCTACACACATTTTTCAAGGCACAATCCCATGCATGCACTGAGAGTTTCTTGGGATACCAGGTGTCTCTTATCCACTGAGTTGCACTTGTCTCATCCCACTTTGCCCTAGAGCACTCAGAAGGATTGCCAAGTCGAGTGCTGCCTCCCCTTTGTTCTGGCTGCAGCTGTCTCTGCCGGGATGAGTTCTCTAACAGCCCAGGGTAACGGTCTTGACCGTGACTGCTTACTGAAAGGCTACGAAAGGATAAACAGGCAGCCACATGAACGTGATCCTCTTTAATTACGTGGTCCCACCATGGAAGGAAGGCCGGCAGACAGGCAGACACATTCCAATTACGCGAATACACCTTGTAAACATCAAATATTTTGATTCTGAGATGAAAGAGAGCCTGTCTCCTCACAACACTCCTGAGACCGTACATCTTAGGCTGTTGCCAGTGCTGCTGGTGAAACAGGATTTCCTCTGGTTAAAATAGACTTTCACATAAATAACAGCCTCAAGTCTGGAGGTGGTCAAATGCAACTTCCACTGCAGACTGTCCGCAATCTCAATTGTAGTTCTTAAAAACCTTTCAGTAAGGACAGGGTTCATATTCTCAGAGGAAGCTGATTAACCTAGCCTCATTTTCTTCCAGTTTTTCCCCTGCCTATACAGAGTCAGCAGTCAACTGGTTCCCTTGGTTGAGGTTTGGTGGCAGTGGGCCTTGAGTCTGAAACCGGGTTGTTGTATGGGTCGCCTGCCTTCACTCAGTGTCAGCTCTTCCTGGGCCGCAGACTGAGATGTAACTAATCCTTTTATTCAGGTCAGCGGGGGACCAGTGGCTTGAATGTGCAAGGTGAGTTGTCTGGGTGCCTCGCCACTGGTTCTAAGCTAATCCACAGAGCAGAAGTGAAGAAATTAAGCAAAACTGTCCATATGCCTTTCTGACAGTGAGCCTTTTCGTGTGAGTCATCATCATGTGCAAAAAAGTCCTTGAAGCTCCTAATCCTATATCACAAATAAATGTTAGAAATAATAAATGAACTTCCAAAGAAATAGGTTCTCTGTTTGAACCACTAAACCGACTTGTATAAGATGAAAACTTCTGGTCTACTCCATTCAGGCTGCTAAAACGAAATACCATAGGCTGGGTGGCTCGGAAACAATAGAAATGTATTTTTCACAGTTCTGGAGGGTAGGGGGTGGGGGTGCAAGATCAAGATGCCAGAAGATTCCGTGTCTGGGGAAAGCCCACTTTCGGGTTCATCGATGTTGACTTTTCACTGTATCCTCACATGGTAGAAGGGGTGACAGTCTCTCTTGGGCTTTTTTTATAAGGGCACTAATCCCATTCATGAACCCTGCACCCCTATGTTGTAATCACCTCCCAAAGGCCATACCTCCTACCATCACCTTGGGGTTATGATTTCAACATAAGAATTTATGGGGAGACACACATATTCAGACTATAGCACCATCTTAGTGCAGACAACTCTACATTCCAATGGTAGCTCTTTGTGGATGGTCTGCTAAATACTTACAGGCAAACCAGTCTTTATACAGGCATTGCAGTGTCAATACCTAGGTGAGTTTAATACATAAGAAAAGCAGACAATGAATCCTTGAAAACTATCCTACTGTGACATGAACCATCAACTCTAATTTCTCTATCACATTAATTTGAATTGTTATATGTCATTTCCTCAAAGTGGGTGTTAATGCTACAAAGTTGGAGAAATTATGCTTTATGGATTCCTCTGCAAAACACAGTGTCTCTGGCACAGGGAGAGGGTCCAGGAATCCAGATTCAGTGACTCCCCTGCTTTAGTGACCTTTATGAAAAAGCTCCAAGATACTTGGGGATACTCGAATGGCTCAAAAGACAGGAGGTTGGCAAGGTGGTCCTGAGAAAAGGCAAAAACATTTAGTTCCTCCTGTCCATCCAGGCCAGTCCATCCCACCTTGGGCTTTATGCAGATTAAGGTGAACACCAAGGAAGGTTTGAGGGCAAGGCACAGTGAGTAAAGGGTAGTAAGATACAAGGTAAGTGCGAGATACAAAGAAGGGGCTCTTTTCCCTTCACTTTACACATTTGGGTTAGGGAGATCGTTAGGCTCACTGTTGACTTTTTGGAAGCCACAGCATTCATTGGTTTATCCACTCAATAAACGCCCTGACTACTTAGCTACTATTAGCTACTATTTAACAGGTTCTGCTGCGAGGGCTTAGGATGGAAACACGGGTTGGACAAAGCACATGATCTCAAGGTGCTTACAGTCTGGTACAAAAGACAGAAAAGGAAACGCTGGGGGCAACAGAGCCCATCTGAAATGTGTCTTAGAAATATCACTGTTTCAGGAGGAAAGAACAGATTTGAGGAAGGCCAGACTGAAAGCAGGGAGACTGGGTCGAACGTTTCTGCCCAGTTCAGGGTTAATGCAACCAGGGCTTGCACTATGGCAGTGACCATGGGAATGTAGAAGATGAGAGAAGTTGGATCCAAGTCTACGGGCCAAGTTTATGAGGATGAATCATGACAGAATTTAAGGAAAGAGGAAGAACTGCATCTAGAATGACTCCTAGGCTATTTGGTGCTGGAAAAGGAATACAGGACAGCAGGAAGCGGGGTGGTGGGGAGCAGTTTTGGGGAAAGGGATGCTGGATGGTGAGTTGAGATCAGAATGTTTTGAGTTCAAGGTTCCCGTTGTACATTCAAGTTTAAAGTACAGAAGAGAAGTCAATGCTGAGTAAATATACCTAGGAGTCATCAGGTTATTAAAGAGAACAAAGGTGATCTCCCAGGGAGAACACATGGAATGGGAAGGAAGGCAAAGAGGCTCAGAGCGAGGGGTGGTGATGGTTGGCACCATCACAGCACAGAGGCACACTAGACATGTTTTTCAATTAGTAAAGAGTCTAGTGGGAAAACCTCAATGAGATATCATCTCACCCCAGTTAAGATGGCTATTATCAAAAAGTCAGAAAATAAATGCTGGAGAGGATTTGGAAAAGTGGAAGGCACATACGCTGTTGGTGGGAAGGTAAATGAGTACAGCCACTGTGGAAAACGGTATGGAAGGTCTTCAGAACTCTAAAACAGAACTACCACATGATCCAGCAATCTGACTGCTGCACAGAGATCCAAAAGAAAGTAAATCACTGTATCAAAGAGATACTGCACTTCCATGCTTATTTCAACACTGTTCACAATAGCCAGGGTATGAAATCAACCTAAGTGTCCATCAAAGGATGACTGGATAAAGAAAATGTGATATATGTGATATATATACGCAACGGAATATTATTCAACCAAAAGAAGTAAGAAAATCCTGTCATTTGTAGCAACATGGATGGAACCTGGAGGTATTATACATGATATATAAGCCAGACACAGAAAGACAAATATTGTATGTTCTCACTCATATGTGGGGCTTAAAAGATTTGATTTTATGGACTTGGTGAATACAATAGTAGTTACTAGAAGCTGGGAAGGATAGTGGGATGAAGAGGGGTTGAAAATGGGTACAAAAGTACAATTAGATAGAAGAAATAGTAGCACAATAGAGAAGCTATAGTTAACAATAATTTATTGTATATTTCAAAACAGCTTGCAGATTTGGAATGTTCCCAACACAAAGAAATGCTAAATTTTGAGGTGATGGATATTCCAATTACCCTAATTTGATCATTACACATTGCATACTTTTCTCAAAATATCACATGTGCTCCATAAATATGTACAACTATTATGTATCAATAAAAAGAGTCTTAAAGTATTTTTTTAAAAGAGTCTAGTGGAAAAATACAATACAAGTGAAAATAATAAAGGAATACTAAAGATGGAGAGATTGCCCTGTAATAAATATAGTACATTTCTGCTAAAATTCACTATATTTGATTATAAATACCAAATTCTCACTGTCTAAGTTTAATAAACGTCTTCTAGTTTAAAAAAAAATTATTTGTTCCTTAAACTTTGTGTGGGGATCGTTACATTAAGTGACTTCATTTCCAATTCATTTCCAACTCCAAAATTGTTCTTACTTTTCATAAAAACTGAAAGTGACGACGCTTCTGAGCAGAAATGGGTGAGTATGTGAAAGACTGCCTTCTTTTATGAAATCAATTATATATCCAACATTTTTTGGCTAGAATTACTAAGGCATTACGAAGACTCCTATTTCTTTAAATAGAAAATAAAAGTCCACTTTCCCATAACTTAGGTCAGAAAGGCTGCTTCTTGTTGGCTGGGGGTTTTTTATAGTTGCAGCTTAAATTCAGGATGATTTTTATGAGGCAAGGAAGACGTAGATCCTTCTGCAAAAAGAGGAACTTTCACAATTAGTGACAACCAAGAGTGCTGACACGAGGGACTGGGGAAGATGCTATAACCACAGCGCGTGATGAAGGGAAGGCAGCCCTCAGCCACCTTCCCAGCCTGTGCCGCAGCACCCGCGCCCCCGCACTTACTGACACCCTTCACGTGTTGGATCTGACTCCTGAAGCAGATATCATGAGAAAGAGCAAAAGGCCCATCTTTGCCTCTCATATTGAAACCAGCTGTGTTGATTCCCCTCTGACCATCTCTCCCTCTGCCTCCCCCAAGTAGTTCTCACAGATAAAACGTCTTCAGGGCAGACAGCAACCTTTCAACTTCATGGCTTGTTAGCAAAAAGCCTTTTTGTAGTACCCGGTAGAGTCCGTAGTGATATATGACGTTGCTCTTCTCTTAGAAGGAGAAACTTCAAAGCCATCCCTGACATCTCAGAATTCACTGCTTCTCCAGTAAATATGATCTGTTGGGCCAGAGAATTTCAAGCTTTTGGATAAATTCAAAGATGAAGAGCCTGTTTGGCACAGCATTTCTATTTGTGTTCTGTACCAGAAAACCTCATCAACTGGATCACTCAGAGTCAGAGAGACAAAAGTTCACTTTGGCTTTGCTGAGCGTTTCCTTGAAGAGCCAAATCCAGCAAGGACATGGGCAGGCCCCTGGGGCAGGTGCAATGGCAGTGAACACAAGGCGGCAGAGGGAGGAGAGGAGTCTGTGCTCAAAAGGAGTGTTCATTGCAAATTCACCAGTGGGCAACCTTGTGGAAAGGAAGGTTTAAAGTATTTGACTCACAGCTTTTAAGGATGCAAGAAATACTGTGAAGTATTTGCTATATTAATTATGAGTCATTTGTATGTATTTGTGAGAGGATTTATATTAAGGAACTGGAGGGTTTTCATTTTGAAGGGGTGTTTTGATGTAATTTGTGCCCCCCGCCCACCCTCACTCATCAGACGTTCTTTCTGTGCTCAGCCTGGGCTCCAATTTTACCATCTTTCACAGACTTGCCACAATTTTCCCTCCTAAGCTTCAGCAGCAGCTCAGGTGCACTATTGCTAGTTTTCTGCTGGCACAAGTTACCTTCCGTTCTCTAGAGATCAATCTCAAGGAAAGCCCATGATCAACATCTTTTCGATAGGGGGAATTATTCACTTGTCCATTACTGAGAGCTTCCCTGAGTGAGATCTCTAGCTCTCTGTCTATAATCATAACAAGCGCATCATGCGCATTCTTCCATGCCACATACAAAATAAAATCTCAAGATCACTAATGCAAAAGAATTCATGGGCCAAGCCAAACTGAGAGAGTAAAAAGCTACTGTCTTGAGGAACAAAATGGAGGCGTAATAGAGACAGAGCAGGGACACTTACTGAAACAATTGAGATTTAGTTGAAATGAGCACAGGATGAGAAGTTAGAAGCACATCCTTAACCCTGCTTTTGCCACCAACTCGCTGGGCAGTTCACTTCCCCTTTGCTCGAGTCTCTCCATTGTATCATTTGAATTACCCACCCACTTATCTGAGATACACAAAGTTACCTGTTTTGTTTATTCAAATACATATTCGTACTGTGTTTTATATTCGCTTAGTGTGAAAAGCAGTATTTTTCAAATAGGTATTCCTTAGGAAGAAATTAAGTCTCCAGTCTTCTTAGTGTCTAAGGAATGGGGTCACCCGGCAATTAGAGAGACAACAGCGGTCCTTTGCCCACCCCTGAGACCCCTACAAATACAAATTTTATTTTTATTTTTATTTTTTGCAGTTAAGAAAGTCCGGCTGGTAGTTGCAGATTAAATCTCATAGGCATCAGACTTGATGAAGTCACTGCACTCTGGGTTCAGAGTTTTGTTGCTGAAACTCGACTTCACTCCGTTGAGCCAATGGGAACCATGCTGTGGACAATGAGCTCATGAGATCCAAATCCATCTGAGAGCAATTGATCAAGCAGAACACAAATGAACAAATGAGCTGGCCTGGTTTGGAAACAGAGATTACTCATCTGTGGAGGTTTCTCTTTCCCATCCAGTTGACCTATCACGGATCAATTCCTTAGTGAGCTCAACTTCAGATCAGTGAAAGCTGGTTGTTGTTAAGGGACAGCTCCTGCTGGAAACACTCTTAGAGAGTGCTCTTCTCTTCCAAGGGAAATTTCTATACCAAGAACGGAGTCTGACTGCCCTGAAACAGAACACATTCTCGTCTAAATACAGCTGGCAACACTTCTTACTCTGTGGCCTGCCTCTTCCTAGTCCCTATGCATAACATACCTTCCTATTACCGCAACTCAACATTTACTCCAGTTGAAATGCAGCAGGGTAGTTCATAGCTTTTCTTAACATGATACATTCCAGGCTTTTGCTTACAAGATCCTGGGACCGTCAGCAGTGTTTTAACAAACCATCTCTTAAGGTAATCTCCATTTTCTCTTGATCCTTTTCAGTTTCCATTTCACAGGACAGGTTTCCTCATCTGGTCCCCAAATTTTGAGAGCATGCCTTCTAAGCCCACAACTTCCACAAGGGACTGACTACACGCGCATATCCCAGGGGTGTCTCTGAGGACAGTGTCAAAACGTATTTCATACGCTTTACACACAACCGGTCATTCTTAAATAATTTACACCATGTCATAAGAGAACTCAAACCCACAAAGGCTACAATTAGCTTTATCTCAGGAAAGAATGGTATATTGTGTAGTTCCCAGAGGACACAGTCCATGAACCAGTTGATTCAAATCAATACAATTGTGTGTGTATACTTATATATATATTCCTTGATCTCCACATCAAATCTACAAATTAGAATTTCTTTTGGTAAGATCCAAGAATCTGTATTTTTTTACTCTCCTGAGCATTTCTTATATTTTTCTGGCTAGAATCACAGCTCTGCTACTACCTGGAACATGCACTGGGAAAGTTATTAAACCTCTCTGCACCTTGGTTTCATTCTCTGTAGAATGTTTATAATACCTACCCCTTAGAATTTTTGTGAGATATAAATGCGATAGTACAAGGGAACTGCCCAGCACGAAGTAGCTACCTGAGATATGGTAGCTATCAATAAAATCATCATGAAACACAAATGCAAATGAGAAAGATCCTCTGTCTGAAGCAGAAAGAACCAAGCCAAGAGGGTCTGAGCACAAGAGTGGGCAACACACTGAGGGCAGATGCAGCTCAAAGTGCTGGGGCTCCATTCTCCCAGTAGGCAGCACGTGGCATCCAAGTGTAGCCATGCCGCCAGCCCACGAAGCCTGACAGGAAATGATAGGGCTGTCCCAGCTAGAGGGAGAAGCCCAGCACAGGGGATCCAAGAGTCTCAGAAATCCAGACCAACATGCAACCTCAGGGAAGCAGGCAGCCAAGCCCTGGTTACCCCACTGGGATTCCAAAGCAGGCTTCCAGTCCTTCACAGTCAGAACAAGGGATCGTGGTGCAGGCTGGTTCCAAAGACAGGGACTCAGATACAAAGAAGAAGGTGGACACCCAGATATCAGCACTCAAGAGGGTGGACCTAGAGCTCCTCAAACTCCTCCAGAAAGCTTCAGGCTAAGTTCTTGCCATAAATGGGTTTGACTCAGGCAAAAAGCCACACTGGGACCCCAGCCACAGAGGGGCTGGATGGACCCAGGAGAAGGTCACTGGAGTCATGACTATGAGGGAACCGCTGGCACAGCCAAGCACCTGAGTTGGACAGGTCAAGCGAGGACTAGGGGTGAGGAGGCCGGTCAGGAGGCGGAGCCGGGTAAAGGGAGAAAAGAAAGGCCTTCTCCTTCCCCTGGTGATAGAACCTTCAAGCATTTCTTGTTTGGCTTCTTCCTCCTTCCTCATTATCTGAAGAAAGACCAAAGCCACAACAGCAAGTTCTCTAGGGAAAAACCATCAGAGAAGCCACACTGCACTGGCCGGAGGCTGGCCAGGGCCATGTGACAAATCGGTAGGTCCAAGGCAGATGGGAGAGGGGATGGAAGAACAAGACCCCCGGTGCTAAGTAAATGCAATGGAGAGTCTAGGGCAGAGACAGGAGAGTGAGAGGCTCCCCAAAACGCGGGAGCACTAGAGAAGCAGGCAGAGAATCCCAAAGCAGTGATGTGAATCACGCAGTGGAAAACTCTTGAATGTTAGCAAGAGTCTCAGAGAAAGAGGAGAATTCCTGCTTGTGCTATGCGTCTTTAAATGCAGCACTTTGAGACCGGCCCACACTGCCTAACAGCTGCAGTTAGTGGGAAATGCAGTGCCAGACACACTGTGTAACCATGCAAGACCTTCCTCATTATTACATCTAGACAGCGAGAGCCGGATTGGTGGAGAAGGAGTACAGAAAGAGCTAGGGACCCCTGCAGAAGCCACCTGGGCTGTCAAGGCCTAACCTGCCCAACCTCAGCCCACCCCAAAGGCCCTGTCACACCTGCTCCCATTGCACCGGTCCTTGATCCTCCCCATTGGATACAAGGTATTTTCATGCCCTCGGGCCCTCTAAATTCCTGCCCCTCTTCAGAGTGTTAAACCGCCCTAGGGGGTATTAGTGCTGCTCACTTCAACCTGAGCCTGCCCAGCCCTGAACCACGCCATCCTCCATCCTGCCAGCAGCACCCCCCAGTCTTGGCTTCTTCACTCACCAGTTTGTTCAAACCTTCATTCCAGCAACTCATGGAGACTTCAGGAGATACCCCCTCCCATAGATTATGCCCCAGTAAAAGTTATTCTGCCTCAGTCGATCAAACAATCCATCAATCAACATAGGAGACTCAATTCCAGACCCAAACTGCAGACCTAATTCCAGAAAAATAGAGATAAACCAATGCAGGAAAGGGAGGTAAGCTGTTCCAGAAGCCTTTGCTGGTTTATTCCGGTGAGCAGGGGGAGAGGGTACAGGGTCCAGGGTTCTCAAAAGGACCCCACTAGATTTGGGGTAATATGAGTCACTCTAGGCCTCATTCACTGAGTGGCGGAGGCACTGGTAATTTCCGGTCCTGTCAAGCTTAGCTCATGAACAGAGCAGTTTAGATCCTCTGTAGAGGGAGTTAGAGGCAGGGAAATGGCTGTGAGGGACATGGATGGTGGGATCTGAGCACCAGGAATTCCAATGGGCAGAGGTTGATAGGTCGGTCATAGCGAGGAGCTCTCAGGAGTGGTTGGAAGTGAGGGGAGGGATGGAATATATGTTGAGCACCTACCAACTGAGGCAGGCTGGTAGATTCTCTGTATATGTCATCTGGCATGATCCTAGGAAGCATTATGTCTATTTTTCAAGCTAAGATAACTGAGGCTTGGTTTCTCCTAGGTTGCAGCTAATTTGTGGTGAGGCCTAGATTTAAACACCTACGTGTCTGAGACTAAATCCTGGCCTTGTTCCCACACGCAGCACCAGTAAGCATGAAACAGACACCACAGCGCAACACACAATCAGCCCTCAAAGTCTGCCGCGTGAGAAACTAAAGGGTATCTGGGACCTGGGAAGGTAAACTGGGAAGCTAGTGGATGGTAAAATGAATGAAGGGACAGGTAAAACAAGATTGGCCATGTGTTCATAATGAGTGAGGTGAAAGAGAGCTTGTCCCAGCATTCAGAGTATGATCCCAGTTTTGCATACTTTTGGAATTGTCCATAATACAAAACAAGTTCTTTTAAATGTGCCATGTGAACAGTCAAGAGAACACATCATTTCCCCTGGTCTTTCTAGACAACACACAGAGGCTCTTGGGTTTTGTGCTTACTTTTGCTCATAGCACCAAGCATTTCGTATAGCAAAGAATCTTCACACTGTTCTAGGAATTTGCTTCTGTATTGGGTAAGCACACATATTAGGCACAGTTCCATCAAAGAGTATGTTTTCAGGAACTTCTTGTTAAATGAAGTAAGAGATAGAAGATAAAGCCTTTCCTCATTTTAATGGTAAGTGAAAAAAGCAGGATGTAAAACCACATTTGAATCATAAAATGAATTTTATTCAAATACATACATAGAAAAAGGAATGCACAAATAACTGTGGAATCCATTCGCTGATTTCACAAACTTGACGTTGAACGTGTATTCGTTTTAAGAGAAGAAAAATATTTTAAAAGAAGTTTGTTTATGGACTTCAGGGACACAGAACTGGATTAATTAATATCTTTGGTTTATAACACTCTGTCACCATTGGTCTGGCGTGCTTTCTCAATTATTAGCGACAGTTACTAATAATAGAATAGCTATCACATGCCACACAACACGTTGCTTATTTCTAGCCTTTATAACAATTCTGAAAATCAGATGTTTTTAATTTGCATTTTGCTCGTGAAAAAATAAGACTCAAAGGAGTTAAGAAAATTGACCAGGGCACACGTTGATTCTGAACTCAGATTTGCTGACGCCAAAGCCTGTCTGGCCCCATCACCCCTTGCCACCCGCTCTCTAGCATTTACATTTTGGAGTGGAGAAAGGGCGCTAGAAGCAGACCCTGGAAGGGAATGACTAGAGGTTTACATTTCTGACTGCAGCTTGGGTTTCCTCGGCCCTTCCCTGATTCACATTGCCCGGTTGTCCATGTCTGGACAGAATAGAGCTGATGAATCACCATCTGGACAAGAAGACAGGCTAGGGTGTTCTTCCATGCTGAGCTGAGAAACAATCCTAGTACCCTGATTTATACATGAATTGACCATTTCTGATTTATACTGTAATGTGACTATTCTCTCAAAATAACACTCATACAACCATTTGTCTATGATTTAGTGATGGGCCTTAGAAGGGAGAAGTCTTCCCATAAAACGCTCTTTCCTTTAGGGGAAATAGGCCCAGATCACCTTTACCTGCCTCTGTCAGCAGAAGCCACTGCTGTCAGCCTGGTAACTGCAAGGGAGTATGAGTGCAGGGTATGGGTTGGGGTCTCTAAAGAGCCCAGAGGCCGACATCAAAACCAGGAAAAAGTTGGAAATCTGGGCCAGGTAATAAGAAGAGGTTCCAGACAACTGCCTAGATGGGCTACTGGTGCCGGTGGCCTCTTGAGTTCAGTGGGCAGGTGGCCAGTTCATAACCAGCCATAAAGAGCGTGACCCCGTCAGCAAGCCAGGCCTGGAAGTTACAGCCTCTGAGTGGTTGCGAGTGATTGTGAGGGCCTAAGGCAAACCTAATTTATTTTCCTGCTGCTGAAACATGGTGACACCTGCTTGTTCTATGAAGTATGTTGAGCAACTCAATAAATGGGATTATGTACACAGCCCTATTTTACCATAAATTCCCCCAGAAATGGCCTAATCATTTCCCCTAGTGACTAACGCTGCCCACCACACACCAATTCCCCCGTGGTGGGTTAACCACTGCGGCAGCACAGCTGTGTGCGGCTCTCGCACCTAAAGGTCCCACAGCAGGGTTCTCTGCTTAGTTTGTTTTCCAGGCAGTCGGGGACTTTGGGTGTCAGTCAGTAATGAATGCTACCTATTCTTGGTCTCTTCTTTGTTTACTCAAAATACAACAACCCAAAGACCTTCTGCCCTCCTCAGTTATAACAAGAACAGGTAGGGATTGGACTTGGGAGGGAAAAGCCTAGGTGAGTGTTTGGGATCACTTTCTTCATAGGCCAGGCACGGTGGCTCACACCTGTAATCCCAGCACTTTGAGAGGCCAAGGCAAGAGGATCCCGGAGGTCAGGAGTTCAAGACCAGCCTGGCCCACATGGTGAAACCCCGTCTATACTAAAAAATACAAAATTAGCTGGGAGTGGTGGCGGGCGCCTATAATTCCAGCTACTTGAGGGACTGAGGCATGAGAAAAGCTTGAACCCAGGAAATGGAGGTTGCAGTAAGCCGAGATCGCACCACTGCACTCCAGCCTGGGCAACAAGAGCAAAACTCTGTCTCTAAAAAAAAAAAAAAAAAAGAAAAGTGACACCCAACAGGTGGTACATATCATGAAACTAAATCATCTACCTTTGCTAAGCAAGCGTAAAGCAGGCCTGAGTGGAATAGAAGTTAATTCCCAAAAATAGTTATTGGTAAAGACACTGGGGCCTGATTCTCAGATGCTAGGCAAGGAGTGAAACCTCAGCAAAATGATTAAAGTAACTCACTGGTCATTGCTAAATAATATGGTCAGCTGTTTGACCTCAATTGTCTGGCTTCAGGGAGCCACAGCTACCGTCTGCCCTTTGTAAGATTCCCAGGGAGCCAAATGACTTCCATTCACTTTGGACCACATGGATTTGACCATCTCACCTCATAATTGACTGCAATTCCAAACATGAATCCCAAAATCTGCAAGGCCTTTAAGATCACTGAAATGGACACAGTAGCCCATGCCTGTAATCCCAACACTTTGGCAGGCCAAGGTGAGCAGATCACCTGAGGTCAGGACTTCAAGACCAGCCTAGCCAACATAGCAAAACCCTGTATCTACCAAAATACAAAAATTAGCTGGGCATGGTGGCACACTCCTATAGTCCCAGCTACTCAGGAGGCTGAGCTAGGAGAATCACTTAACCCGGGAGAATCCCTTGCAACTCCAGGTTGCAGTGAGTTGCGGTCTTGTCACTACACTCCAGCCTGGGAGATAAAGCAAGACTCTGTCTCCAAAAACAAAAAAAGAAAAAAAAGATTATTAAAATAATGAAGAAGAAGCACTTGGAAGCACTTGAAGCTTACTTAGAAATTTGCAGGCTAGGTACAGTGGCTCACAACCATAATCCCAGCACTTTGGGAGGCTGAGGCAGGTGGATCACCTGAAGTCAGGAGTTCAAGACCAGCCTGGCCAACATGGTGAAACCTTGTCTCTACTTAAATTACAAAAATTAGCTGGGCATGGTAGCGGGCACCTGCAATCCCAGCTACTTGAAAGACTAAAGCAAGAGAATCAATTGCTTGAACCGGGAGGCGGAGGTTGCCGTGAGCCAAGACCACGCCATTGCACTCCAGCCTGGGCGACGAGAGCAAGATTCTGTCTCAAAAAAAAAAAAAAAAAAGAATAGAAAAGAAATGTGCAGAAATTTCTACTTTCAGATAGTTTTGCCAAATAAAATGTTCCTTGCTTTATTTTTACAGGATATTTTGTTAAACAGATTAAATGATTAGTCATTTCTGATTCAGTGATGGTTAACTTCCTCAGCTATTAGGTGTTGTTCAGTTTTTATATTTTAATGATTCAAAAATTAGTAGCTATATGTCAAGTTAATTTACCTTCAAAAGCACCTAGTCTTTGTGTATATCTAGTTTTGGCTTATGCGGATATTTTTGGTTTTGTTTTTTGGTTGTTGTTGTGAGTTGTTAGTATAAAGAACAAATAGTGGGGGAAATACGTATTATATTTTATTAAACCCCAATTATGAAAAATATTTTGAGTCTCTGCTGACATGGTTGCAGCCGGGTTCATTGAAGCTTAATTAAAATGCAGTTAATACACAATCCTGCCCAGAAGTGCTGATTATCAAAGCAGAAACCATGGCCTGTTTGCTGTACAATATTAATAACAACAATAGGCAGAACATTATCACAAATGTTTTGAGTGAAGTCCCCAACCTCTATTTCAAGGTTTACAAAAATCTATAATTTTCCAGGCAGTAGTAACCACAGAGAAGCCAGGCTTCGTTACAGAAGGAAAAAAGAAAACAGTAACCAAAAACATGGCTCAGACTACTGGACTCCTCAATTATAGAAGCCAGGGGCACAAAGCTAGATATGGTTTTGAGCCATGACCTCAAAAAGGCCACATCTTCTAGAAGGGGTTAAAGTGATAGAAATCTTGACTTAAATCTCAACATGGGTTTTGGAATCACAAAAAGCTGATAGAGAAATAAATGATAAATGAACTTCACACAAAAAGACAACATGAGTGGATGAATAGAAGAAAATGGGGGGCTGGGCGCAGTGGCTCATGCCTGTAATCCCAGCACTTTGGGAGGCCAAGGTGTGCAAATCACGAGGTCAGGAGTTCGAGGCCAGCCTGGCCAACATGGTGAAACCCCGTCGCTACTAAAAATACAAAAATTAGCTGGGCGTGGTGGTGGGCGCCTGTAATCCCAGCTACGCAGGAGGCTGAGGCAGGAGAATCACTCAAACCCGAGAGGTGGAGGTTGCAGTGATCTGAGATCGCACCACTGCACTCCAGCCCAGGTGACAGAGTGAGACTCCATTTCAGAAAAAAAAAAAAAGAAAGAAAGAAAACGGGGAGAGGAAGTTATATATAAATCCCTTTGCTGAAATGCTAGAAGGAGTTAAGTAAATAGAGATGATGCTACCATTCAACAGTATATGGTGCCCCACTATACCTGGCTTTATTCTAGTAGCAATTAAAATGATGTTATGTCTGCCCTACCAGTAACAGTTAACACATAAATAATGCTCATTGAATGTAACCCAATATTCTGTATAACTTTACAGATGTTAACTCATTTAATCCTCAAATAACTCCACAGAATAAATACCATTATTATCCCTGCTTTACAGATGAAGGAATAAGAGGATAGTAATTCATCCAATATTATTCAGCTAATAAGTGATGGAGCCACTATGTGAACCCAGGGAATCTGGCTTTAGAAAATGTGTTTTCAACTGCTATGTTATATCACTTTCTTATAAAAGTGATTATACTTAAAAAAAAAAGAAAACATACATAGACATTGTACTCTGGTTGCTAAATTTCTTTTTCATGGGGATATAGGTTAACAATTTTGAAGTTGTTTTACAAATGTTGAACAAATAATTAAATGGATGATGGTCAGTAGAAGCAGACAGAGAGAGATGGATAGACAGAAGTAATTACAGATATAGGTTTATATGGTTATATGCACACATATTTCCCAGCTCTGTCTGCTGACAGGGCCTGGAAGCAGTGAGACCCCAGGAGCAATGATCATACCTACCTCCTAGAGAGTGGTTTCTAAATACCATTTTACAATTAAAGGAATCAGGGTTCCTTGGAGAAATTGCTAATTGTAGGACTGGGGTAAGGAAAATATAAGATGTACCTGGAGCATCTTATAGTACCAGAAAATAAGGAAGTGCTTAAAAAAACAAAAGGAAGAGCTCCCAATGACCAAAGCTAGAACAACTTAAGCAACAAAATAAGTAACATCTTAATGAATTATTACTCAAAGTATAAAATGAACCTATATAAGTATATACTGATGTAAGTAAATAATTGAATAAATCAACAAATGGGGTAGAAGAGACTAATTTTCCTTGCAGAAGAACTCTAAATAATGTGTGCAGACACTGCACCCCAGGAGGTGAAACTTATCCCTTTCCTCCTCCCTGTTTGGGGATGGGCGAAGTTTAGTGACTCACTTCCAAAGAATACAGAGGAGAAGTGGAAAGATAATAACTTCACAGTGGAGAAACCTGCCTGGCAAATGCTACCTTAAGCAAATGATGATGGTTAACATCCTCAGTGATATCATGTGGATATCATGTACCCTGTCATGCAATCTGACAAAGACACTCCACCTGTATGATTTTCTTTGCCAAAACCCATAACCGCAGTCTCACCATGAGAAAACAGACAAAGACAGATCGGAGACATTTTATAGGATATCAAGCCAGTATTCCTCAAGACTGTCAAGGTCACAAAAAAACAAGGAAAGACTGAGAAACTGTCACAGACCAGAGGAGACTGGAAGATATGATGACTAAGCACAACATGGTACCCAGGATTGCATCCTGGAGCAGAAGGAGGACATCAGTGAAAAAAGCTGGTGAAAGCCAAATACAACCTGGAGTCTGGTTAATAGTAATGTAACTATACCAATGTCTTTGTTTTGACAAATTTACTGCAGTCATATAAGATTTTAACATTCGAAGAACTGGGTGATGGGAACTCTCTTGTGTTATCTCTGCAACTTATTTGTAAATCCAAAATTATTCCAAACTAAAATGTTTAAGAAATGACTATACTCTAAAATAGGCAATCCATGCAAAATAAAAGGGTACCTATATAGCATGCCAATGAAAGGAAATTAGAAATAAAAGCACAGCAATTTTTAGTTGTCTGCTGCCCAGAACTACTGATAAGACTGATGTTTCTTAATTCTTCACAAGGCACTTTGGAAGGAACATTAAACCCATTTGGTCTCATTCATCCACAGACGCTTATTGGTCACATGCCATGTGTAAGGCACTGACCTAGACACTAGGGATGCACTGGAGAACAAGACATGGCTCCTGCCTCCAGAGAACTTCCAGTCTGATTGGAGAGGGAGGGAGGGAACGAGGGAGTGGGAGAGAGAGAGAGAGGTAGAGGGAGAGATCAACACAAAACAAAACACAGCATAAACGCTGCCTAGGAGGTAAATTCAAGATGGTAGATGCATACCCAGGAGGGACATCTGACCAATTCAGTGCCAGGGCACCATGTAGGACAGAGCAGTCCTCTGGAAGAGTTCACGAGTGTTCTGATGTGCCTTATGACCATCACAAGGGCCCATGCAGATGGTCATAGACACCCCTTCTTCTGACAGCATTAAGTGCATTTGGAAAATACAAAGCAAATCATGTCACCTCTTTATAAAACCCAACAGCTTTCCATGACATCTAGGATCAAGTCAAAACTCCTTACTGTGCGTGATAGTTCATTCATATGTCAACTTGGCTGGGCCACAGCACCCAGTGATGTAATTGAACACTAAGCCAGGTATTGCTGTGAAGACATTTTATAGATGTGCTTAACATCTGCAGTCGGTTGACTTTAAATAACTAGAGTAATTTCAAGTAATAAGGAGACTATCTTGATAATGTGGTGGGCCTTATCCAATCAACGAAAGGCCTTAATGGCAACAGCTAAGATTTCCCAGAGAAGAATACATTCTTCTTCAAAAAGGAAGAAACTCCACCTCAAGATTGTAGCACCAACTTCTGCCCAAGTTTCTAACCTGTCAGCCTGTCCTACAGACTTCACACTTGCCAGTTCCCTTAATTATATATTTATATGATATATAACACATGTTATAGAGCATATTGGTTCTGTATTTATATATATAAATGGTTTATATACTATATATTTGTATTATGTATTATTAATCATTAATATTACACACACATATACACATGTATATCCTACTGGTTCCATTTCCCTGAAGAACTCTGACACACCATGGTCTCCAGGCTTGGTGCAGTCCGGTTCTCACCCTTCCCGCCGGCCACGCCAATGACCCCACTCCTTGCTTCATCTCTTCCACTCTCACCAGCCTTTTCTCATCCTAAGTCCTTTCAACCCATCCTGCCCTCTCCTTTCACAAGCTGTTCTCTCTGCCTAGATCACTCTCCCTCTGTTCCTGATTAATACCTACTCATGCCTCAGCTCAACAATTGCTTCTTCAGGGAACCTCCCATTGGCTTCCCAACATCAACCCCGCTTAGCACAAGCTTTCGAAGCACCTCACACCTCTCCTGCAGAGCTGGGTAGGTTGCAACTTCAGTCTTTTCTACATGTAAGTTCCATGAAGGCAGGAACCAGGTCTGGTTGGACACATTTTTTCCTAACTGCATTCTCTAGCACAGTGCTTGAGACATAAAAGGCTCTCAATGAGTATCTGTTCCATGAATGTCAACACAGATGTGATAAGAGCAGAAAACAGTCCCTCGCCAAAGGCACAGCCACTGAAGTTCTTGCCAGGTAGAATCCAGTGGCCCAGTCCTTTTGATGACTCATCAAGTTGAAACTCAAGGTCAAAAAAAGGGGAACTCAGAGAAGCAGTCAAAGCAGGCAGAGGGAGGGGGCTTTACTTGCTGAAGACAGAAATGTCTCTGCAGATGGCTGGAGGCGGTCAGTGTGGCTACAACCTCACATTGATACTGACTTCTCCAAAATACCACCTGCCTCTCAACTCAAACTGGGGCTTATGTAATGACATTTCCTACTTATTACCAGCTGATCAATGTTGAAATTCCCAGAAGCACCTTTTTAAAGTCTTAAATATCAACTCCAGCCTATTAAAGAAGAGAAAATAACAAAGATGTGCTATTACTAGGTTTCTTTAAAAATATATATATATCTAGCCCTGGCTGAATCGGAGTGAAGATAAGTGAGTGATTATTACATTTCTTCTTCAGGTTATTTTTACCCTGAGTTACCTACGCTGAATAAGCTAGCAAAGTTCCCAAAATGCCAGGCCACTAGGTCAAGTTTCTAGAAGCACTAACTACGGCCGATTTCTCAATTCTCTTATGTGGGGATTTTAAGACACATCTTCCGATTCTTCAGCATTCTTCCTAGTGAGAGGTGAAGTCTACATTCCTCCTTTTGAAATCTGGGCAGTTTGCGTCTCCCGTGCCTCTGATGAAATGCATTGGAAGAGCTGTGTGTGACTTCCACGGTGGTCATGAATGACAATGAAGTTCTGTCTTCTTCCCAGGAACAGTCATGGTAGGAGCCCTGAGCCCTGGCAGGTAGGTCTTATTCTCCTGAGGTTGCCTTGCTGTGAGGGAGCCAAGCCACGTGGAAAGGCCACGTGAAAATGCTCCAAGTAGCAGTCCTCCTCTTCAAGCCCTCCTTGCCCAGGTGCTGTATGTTCGTGAACAAGGTCTCAGATAATTCTAGACCCAGCTGTTGAGTCAACCTCAGCCTTGAGTCTTAGCTGAGCCTCGGCCGTGATGGAGGGGAGGCTCAGAGAAGTCACTCCCTTTGTGCCCTTAAAGAATTCTTAACCCAAAAGGATACGAAAATAGTTATTGCTTTACACAACTGTGTTTAGAATGGTGTTTGTTATGTAGCAAAAATAATCAGAACAATATAGAAAAATGGGAGTTATTTTGTAGATGTCAAAGCAAATATCCAACTTTTCTCCACTAACACCTTCTACCTACAGCAAATCTCTCAAATGTAAATAAACAAACAAAAGAACAAATAAAAGCTAGCCTCAGTACTTTACGAAAAGAGTGAGTTCCAAGCAGCTTCACTTACTGAGAGAGGAAAGGGAATTGCATCTGGAGAAGAGAGAGCTCAATTGATGCTTGAATGAATAAAGGAATGACCCAAGGAGCTATGAAATGTTTAGGTGAGGATATAGGAGACGGCAAAGGGTCATTTTCTGAAACCAATAGCAACCTCAGCCCCCAGTTCAAAAAATTCAGTCCTGCAGAAATCACTACAGCATATCCTTATGTTGTTATTCTGTCATACTGTATGCAGCTTAACAGCTGAACACACACAAAAAACATATATATGTAACTGATGCAAAACTTAGCTGGATAACAAGCACATTCAATGGCAGAAAGACTCGAAATTATTTCGACAAGCTGAAACAAAGAATAAAAGTGAGTAATCTTATCCCAGAGGAGTGACCTCACACCAGACAGCAGCTGAAATGATTGAACAAGGATGTCAAAGTCTTTTGGGAGAGGTATTGGACTCATCTTGAAGATAAGAAGCAGCTATGGAATATTTTAAAACAGAAAAGTGATAAAATACAGTGTTTTAGAAGATTAACTCGACATCTCTCTGTGTGATGGATTCAAGGGAAAACTAACAGAAGAAATGAATGACACTTAGCTCTTAGGAAATATTTGCAGTCCTACCACAGTGAAAGTACATGGATCTGGGCTGGTCTGACCATAATGGGAGTGAAAAAGGAGCAAAGATGATTTGGTGGTATGACCAGGGAGACTTGGGCAGCAGGCTGGGTATCAAGAGGCAAGGAAAAGCCAAAGAAGACTCAGAAGCCTGAGTGAGAGGTCAGTAAGTTAAAGGAAACAGAAAAAAATGAGGGAGGAAGTATATTTGGAGACAAGGAAAACAAGCTCAATAGAAATCTGTGGACTTTGAAGTAATGCTATCAAGATTTTTAGCTTAAAAAAAAAAAAAGCTGATGGACAATTGGAGATCCTGGATTAAGGTTTACAAGAGAAGATAGGCCTAGAGTAATGGATTTAGGAAACACATCAGCCTGAAGGTGGTACCTAAAGCCGTGAATAAATTCTCATATTTTTGCCATGTTAGACTCTATGCTAGATCTTTAGCCTTCATGGCATATTATATTCAGGGTGAAAATTTTTGAAAATATACTGCACCTTTTGCTTTCTTTTCTTTTTCCTTTTTTTTTTTTTTTTTTTGAGACAGAGTGAGTCTCACTCTGTTGCCCAGACTGAAGCGCAGTGATGCTACCTCGACTCTACCTTGGCTCACTACAACCTTCACCTCCCAGGTTCAAGCAATTCTCCTGTGTCTGCCTCCCGAGTAGCTAGAATTACAGGTGCACACCATCATATGTGGCTAATTTTTGTATTTTTGGTAGAGACAGGTTTCACCACGTTGGTCAGGCTGGTCTCAAACTCCTGACCTCAAGCGATCCACCCACCTTGGCCTCCCAAAGTGATGGGATTACAGGTGTGAGCCATCATGTCTGGCCCACTGCAATCTTTTTCTTATAGCAAACCGCATAATTAGGTCTACCATGCAACAGCAATTTTATTGATATTTTTATAATTAAGAAACAAAATATGAATTGCCAAGAGTACCTATATTCATTTTGGCTCTCAGTGTGTTTTGAACTACTTCTCCTACTCCTACCTTCAACTGAGAAGATTGGCCACAGAAATCACAGAACCATTTTTAATGCTTTTAAAGACTATCTGGGTGGGCCACCATCCCTACTGCTCTTCACTTGAATAAATTGTCAGAACACCAAGAGCTTTTGCAGAGGCAGAAAGAACCAAAGAACATGCAGCTGGAGGTATCAGCTGTGCATATCTAATTCTGGCCAAAACAACTCCCCAGAGTGTCCAGCTGGAGAGAGGGGAAGACAAAAAGAAGAAAGACAGTAATTCAGTCAGAGACGTCAATGGCGGCTAAAGTCGCGAGCTGGTTGCAGAGCACTGATACTCCTGGGTACCAAAAGAGGTGCTGCTGCCACCACAACATTTGGATAACCTGCAATTGCAAAGTACACATCTGTCTGTGACCATCTGTCTGAAAGTAGGCTGGAGGTCAGAGGCACGGTGAATACAGCAACCTGAAAGTGGAATGAGATAAGATAAAAAGAAGAGGGAAATACGCAAGGAATCTAATTGGTTTCACTTAAAAAGAGACAGCAAGTTGAAAGAAAGTGTGGGATGGAATCTCCTTAAGTAAATTATGATTCAGCAAATGCCGTTTTATCTGCCTAAAAAAGTAATTACAGGAAAGCAGTGTTTCCTAAAAAGTGTCTTTATGGATGAGCCCATTTGGAATAGTGAGAGGGTAGTGGCAGATGAAGGGTAGCAGCATCATGGCTTCTCTGGAGGTGATCTGGCCTAATCTGTCAGGTGCAGAACTGAGATTATTAGACAGAAAGGTTGGAAACTTACTTTCCTTGACTTCCACAACACCCAGCACCTTCCATGCTCTGATTTTCTCCTACCTCTCTTGGCTATCCTTCAGTTGCTTTCACAGGTTTATCTTCCTCTGCCTGTTTCTTGATACTGGGGCTCCCCTGGGCTTCAAGCCCTCCTCTCTTCCTATTCAAACACTCTCCGTAAGTGATCTCATGCACTCCCTTGGTTTCAGTGTCATTTGTGTATTAACGACCATCAAATATTTACTCTCACTTAGATCTCTTGTCTAGGCTCAGAACTTGATTGTAACTACATCGTTGGTACCTCCTCTTGGGCATTTCATAATCTCAGCTCGTCTAAAGTTGAACTCATGGCTTTCTTCTAGAGACTCGTGCCTCTTCTAGCGTTTGCTATCAGTGAATGGCATTCACCGGCATTCACATGTTACCCAAGTTGGCCACCTAGGAGTCCTCTCTTTCCTTTCACCCACGCTTCCGCCACACATCAGTGTCCCAAATCCATCCACTCCTCTCCAGCCCCACTCCCATTATCCTAGGCCAAGGAGCTACCATCTTTCATGACCACAATAAACTTCTGATTTATCTTCCTCTGATTATCACAACAGCCTCCAACTGGTCTGCCTGCCTGTGGTCTTGACGCTGCCCTACTTCATCCCCAATTCATTCTCAAGCTCACATTCTAAAATTAATTCAATCATCTCACTTCTATCTAAAGCTTCTCAACAGATTCTATTGCTCTTAGGATAGGTCCAAATTTATTCAACGATTTGCACAGTTTGCCGCATCCGCCTTTTTATCCCTCACCATTGCCTTCCTTTAAGCTCTACAGTCTAGTTATACTGAGTTGGTTATTCTGTTTGTTTGTTTTTGTTTTTTAGTTCCTTGAACCCATCAAGTTCTCCTACAATTACAGCATTTTGCAAATGCTGCCTGGCATCCTCCCATTCTTTGCCAGTCACTATTTATCCTTTAGGTCCCAGTATAGACATAACTTTCTCTGAGAAGCCCAGCATAGACTAGGCCCCCCTTTTTTCCACCATGATCTCCCCAACCACCCTGTATTTCTCCCCATCAGATCACACTCTACTGTTAATGCCTATTCACATAGCCTTATCTTCCACTAGACCTTGAGCTCCATGAGGGCAGAAAGCAGGTCTGTTTTGTGGGCGATTGTATCTCCGGAACCCAGCCCAGCACTGGGTTTGTGGTATGTTGAATGAATACATGAATACATGAATACGTGAATTGCAGGCACACGAATTGACAGCAGAACTCCACCAGGTCTACGTTAAACAACATCACCTCAGAGAATTAGAAAGATTCCAACGTTCTTTCATGTAGGATGAGCCTGGCAGCTGCTACATCTCCAGGAACATTCATTTCCTGAAAGCCAACAAGAATTTTCTGAGAGAGTCTCAACTGTGGCTCACTGAAAGTCTCTTGCACCAAGCACAAAGTAATCTCTTTGCTTCCAGCAAGCAGCACTGAAGATTTAATGAATCTTTCCCTTGGCGTCAGGAGCTTAGGAAGGCAGACTATCAAACAGGTAAGTTGAGGTGGACTCTTCCTGCTCAGTCTTCCTAGAGTAGATTGTCCTGGACTAGTCCCTAAATCAGTGGTTTCAAACCTTGAGTATGTTATCAGAGTCATCTGGAGACCTTGTGAAAGCACAGATGTCTGAACCTGACCCCCAGAGTTTCTGAATCAGTGGGTCTGGGATGAGGCCGTAGAATTTGCATTTCTAATAAGTCTCCAGGTGATGCTGATGCTGCTGATCTGGGGACCACAACCTTGAGAACCACCACAATAAACATTTGAGTCACCCTGTTAGTCATACAAACATAAGACAAGCAGGCTCCTAATGTACTGAGGGAGGATGGACGCCTCTTCCTGAACACTGGCCCGCTGCTAAGCAGGAAGTGGGAAAACTTGCAATCAAGGAAACTCTGGGAAACAAGAAATCAGAAATCTGGAAAGCCAACCTCTTCTGTATTGAGGGTGAAGATTACTAGAACACTCGAATAGCTTAGGACAGTCCAAATTAAAATATCTTTGCAAGAAAAGGACATCATGGGCATTGTGACAGATGTGACCACCGAGCATCCATTCTTTTTCTAAAAATAGCTCCTCCTTTTCCCTTGATGAACTGCTGTTCTCCAGCTCTTAGTCCTTATGATTCAAGTAAGGCCACCTTCACACCCTGGGCACAGAGAGGACCCAAAACTTAGATCTGTGCAATAAGGGTGTGTCACACCCAGCCCATAATGATTGCTTCAGAGCTGGTACATGACCCAGGTTGATCTAATGAAAGTAAGCCCTAGAAGACGGTTAAAACTGTTGGGATGGGAAACATCCCTTTCCTCTGAGCTTGCCAAACCAATAGGGTGTAAGTCTCGGGCTTCTGGTGGCCATTGCCACCAGAGGGAAAAATGTACCAGAGAATGACATGAACATTGAAGAACACCCAGCCAAGAGATGAAGAGACAATCCTGACAATATCATCTGGATCCAGCAGAGCTTAAAGTTAGAATACCCTAGAATCTAAGCTGAGTTTTTATTGTTTGCAACTGAGATTGTAGACTGAAATAAAAGAGAGTTCTTTTTTTTTTTTTTTCTTTGAGACAGAGTCTCGCTCTGTCACCCAGGCTGGAATACACTGGTGCAATATCAGCTCACTGCAACCTCCATCTCCCAGGTTCCAGCAATTCTTCTGCCTCAGCCTCCTGAGTAGCTGGGACTATAGGCACTCATCACAACACCTGGCTAATTTTTTTTTATGTCTAGTGGAGACAGGGTTTCACCATGTTGGCCAGGCTGGTCTCGAACTTCTGACCTTAAGTGATCCACCCACCTCAGCCTCCCAAAGTGCTGGGATTACAGACATGAGGCACTGTGCCCAGCCTGAAATAAGAGTGAATTCTACTAGCCAACTCATGCATTGCTCTGCTCCAGGGTACATAAGTAGCCAATTGCTCTAATGGTTTCTCTCCAGATAGACAAAGCTGCCAGGTCAATAGTTTTACCAGCCCCTCTGGAATTCCAGTGAATAAAATTTTCCCTAACAGATCACTTATTTAGTGTAGCACTTAGCCCCTAGCCTCACCACTGTTTACTTACCTCCTTTCCGTCCTCCGTGGGCTCTCTGCATTGTAAGAACTACACTCTTCATAACAGTTTTCTTGGTGGCATGCACAGTGGTTGGCTCCCAGTAGATGCTCGATGAAGTGACTGTTTGCAAACAACCTTCCAAATAAGATAAGAATAACAAAATGGAGCCTGGTTAGTCTGCATCCAGATAGAATGGAATTTTTTAAATGGCAGCAAGGGGAGTAAAGTACATTGGAAGTAATGCTAAATGAAAACAGGTAGCAACCCTCAAAGGTGAGCCTCAAAAGTCAGATGAACCTGACATTTCTAACTAAATCCCAACTCCCACTGGAAACGTCACCATTTTCCTTTTCTTTGAAAAATCATTGTGGGGGAGGGGGTGATGGAGAATGACAACTGAGAGGGTGACTCCCATGTAAGTCAGCTTCCTCTTCCCCAAATCAGTTTCCAGAAACTCTGCCATATCATACGACAAGAACCCCCAGCTCCTAATTCAAAGGAAAGTCTCAGAGGTCTTGGGTAAAGAGGACGGCAGCTCTCCTTTGGTGGCTTTCAATGATAAACAGCTTCCTGCCTGAGCACTTACAAACCCCGAACTCGTGGAAAAGAATTACTACAGGAAAAGCAGAACCCAGGCAGTGTTCATAAACGGTACCGGCATGGGTTTGTCACATCTTCGTTGAAAAACGTCCTGTTGCCTCCTGAGGAATCTGTGAGACTCCTTGAGCACCGTCGTGGTTAGGGACACTTCATGCAACAACTAGACCTGAGAAGCGTCCTTCTTTCTGCCATTGAGACCTGCCCTGGAAGAAAAACAGAAACAGCGCAGATGGAACTGCCTGTTCAAATCCTTGTGGATGTCGTAAGATTAGCAGCTTTTCTCTGAGTTTGCCTCAAAGACTTCCTTTGCAATTGTTCCTAAGCTAGCTCAAGAGATAGGCAGTGAAGTTCACTAAAACAAAAACATAACCTCAAACATCCAAAACAGCTGGTGGAAATTGTGACTGTTTCGGCGGAGCTGACTTATCTAGCTGAGTCAAAACAAGTGTGAGCGCTTCAAACAGGCACAAGATCAGAAACAAAATTAGGTGTTTATTGAGTGCTGTCCTCTTGATTTTTTTCTCCTTTGCTTAGACATGAATCTCCCCCTTAGCTTCATCCTGGCAAGAAATAAAATCTTTTATGATATAAAAATCGGTACGTTGGAAAATTAAGTGTAAAACAACGGTCTTTTTCCTAATTGTAAAAGTAATATACGTTCTTTAGAGGAAAATGCAGGAAAAAAACACAAAAAGTAAAATAAAAGTCACCTGTAATCCCACCACTGTTTCTATTTTATTTTTTTAACTTCAGTTTTTCATATACACACACAATTTAAATTGTATCTGTATCTAGATCTAGACACATAGATAGAGATATCTATTTAAATGACTTGTTTTGATCCTGATTTTTCATCCATTACATCATGATTATTTTCCTATGTCATTTATATATTCTTCCACATTTTCTATATCTGCAAAATATCAGACCATACAAACACCATAAACTGTTTAGCTAATGCCAGTTATGAACATTTAGGATATTTCTTTTTTCTTTTTTTCTACTTTTTTGAGATAGAGTCTCACTCTATCACCCAGGTTGGAGTGCAGTGGTACTATCATGGCTCACTGTTGTCTTAAACTCCTGAACTCCTGGGTTCAAGCAATCCTCTCTCCTCCCTGCCTCCCAAGTAGCTGGGACTACAGGTGTGTGCCACCACACCTGGCTAACTTTTTTTGTTTTTGTAGAAATGCGGTCTTGCTATGTTGCCCAGGCTGGTCTTGAACTCCTAGTTTCAAGTGATCCTTCTGCCTCAGCCTCCCAAAGTGCTTGGACTACAGGCATGCACCACTGGGCTTGGCCTAGGAGATTTCTGATTTTGTGCTATTATCAACAATACTGTGAAAAAGATCCTTGTTGATAAATCTTGCAAATATACATAGGAAATTTACTTTCTCTTACAGTGCACTGAAATTCAGGATATAAAATGGATAGTAATTGGCATTGATGAAATCTAGCACCCTTCTCCCTAAGAATTGCTGACAATTTCTTCTTCTACATATTTCTAGTTAGGCAGCTACTGTTAGAACTACAAGGCCTTCCTGGTTTCATAGAAGCCTGGCTTTTAGTCAAGTTGATGGTTTCTTCATTTTGTAATGCAGAAACATTAAAATAACTTTTAGAATCTATGAGGAGAAATGAAAGCAAATAAAATATTAGAAAAGATTACTAATCTTGTTAGGAACAAGAAAATATAGAAATAAAGAGTCATTCCATCAAGTAAGGTTTCAGACTTGATTAAACTAGCCTAAAACTTTATCTTCCAGAAAACCCTCAACTTTAGATCATCAGTAGCATGTTTTTCAATTACAGGAAACTAGTTAAAATGTTTGCACTTTCTTCTATTTTCCAATTCAAAAAAAAAAATGAGATGAAATATTCCTAGGAAGAAGACTCTAAAATGGCATTACTAGCTCTCATTCTAGATTTACTGCCCCCACGGAACAGCTGCTTCTGAATTGGCACAAGACCTCCAGTCACTCGCGATTGGGAATGAATCACTCCCTAAAATCAGTCCAGAATTTGGATAACGGAGAAGTTTGCCTCCTGCCAAAAGCCCAACAAATGCCGGTAAAATTGAGGAACGTCGTTATCATGAAAGCCTGCGATGGTTACAGAGAACATCTCTTAGTAGTTACTGCGCTCTATGACCTCCAGGAAAAGTGTAAGCAAGTCCATGCGTACACACAGCCCCTGCCAGCTTCCCTTAAAAGTCTCATTCTCTTCATCACCACTGAGTGGAATTAAAAACAGTTGGTCAAGCTCCACTAATCGACAGCTGCTTGCAATTAGATGAAGCATTTAAAGCCGTTCTCTTAACTACCTTCCCAACTGCCTAACCATTCAGCATGAGCAACACACCGTGACAATTTGCCAGAATGTTTAACTTAGCTCCATCTCTAGTAGTTTCTATACCTTCCTTATTTTCTTCGGTCTTCCCACACACTGTCTGACTCTTCCTGTTCCTCTTGTTAAATTAGGGGAATACAGAGAAGCGATTAGTTGAAACCAGGTTGAGCTGAGCCACTTTGTGCTAAGATGGGAAATTCTACCCAGGCGACTATAAGGGGCAGAGTAATGGTGGTGTTTCTCAAAGAGAAAAGATGCCTTTTTCTTTTCTTTTCTTTTTTTTTTTTTTAACAATGAACTGGAAAGTTCACTTTAATTTTTCTCTCTTAGAATGATGAGAAAAGTAAAAGTTACTGGGCTTTTGTCAACTATTTTCAATTTTCATCACTTCTAAATAGTCCTTTTAAAGCAGGGAGAAAATCTACAGATCACTTTATTCAATCGTTTCCTTTACAAATAAAGAAACTGGGCTGGACGCAGTGGCTTGCGCCTGTAATCTCAGCACTTTGGGAGGCGAGGGAGGGCAGATCATGAGGTCAAGAGTTTGAGACCAGCCTGACCAATGTGAAGAAACCCCGTCTCTACTAAAAATACAAAATTAGCCAGGTGTGGTGGAGCATGCCTGTAATCCCAGCTACTCAGGAGGCTGAGGCAGGAGACTCACTTGAATCCTGAGAGGTGGAGGTTACATTGAGCCGAGATCACGCCATTGCACTCCAGCCTGGGCAACAAGGGCAAAATTTTGTCTTGAAAGAAAAAGAGGGAGGAAGGAAGGAAGGAGGGGGGGGGAGGGAGGATGGAAGGAAGGAAGGAAGGAAAGAAGGGAAGGGAAGGGAAGGGAAGGAACTGGGCATGAAGAGTCTAGTTGCTCTTCCCAAGGTCACACAAAATGTGGCTGATATGAACTGACTTCTGATTCTCAGTCCAGATCACTTTCTGTGACTTCAGCTGCCTTTTTCACAAAGAAAACCTCTCCAGCTCAACAGCTGCACCAGTTGCCTTGTCCGAGGTTAGAACTGCAGTCCTCCCAGGCTCCTCGTCCAATCAAGAGTCACCCAGACCTCCAGCCCTGCCCATCTTAGGACTTAAAGTCAAAACGGGAAAAATTAAACGGCTTCTTCTTTGCAATCATTTTTCTCATTATCCTCACTACCCTCCTTTTCCCACCTAAAAGAGACTTTCCACAATCTCCAACTGTAGTTCTTCTTCTCCAGCTCACCCTCTGATATACTCGTTTTGCCTATTTTGTCATACAGGGGGAAGGGGGAGTGAAAGAAGGGAAAAGAAAAGTAATCGGGGGTGGTGGTTATTAGACAGAGGCAATTTTGCCTACTCAAAACTCAGGAGGAGGCTGAAAGCTGAGACAAGAATGGCAGCCCCCACACCCTAGATGTCACGCTCATAGCCTGTCTCTTCCCAAACCCACCATTCTTCTTGAGGCTAACCTTTTCTAGAAACCTCCTCCCGGCAACCTCAAGCTTCTAGTCCAGTCTTTGAAAATCATAGGGTCTTCCTTCTTTATCTGAGGGTACCCTGAGTACATTATTTCATTTTCTCCTTAAACTCATATACCACTGTACTTACCATATAGAGAATGTTATTCTTATATATTGTTTGGCTTCAAAGTCTTTTGATCTTCTAATTATGCTTTTGCAACTCTCTATATGCTTATATTTATATGTTTATATATCTGTTCCTACTATATATTTGTATATATATAATATTTCCCTTCTACACTTTTTTATTTTCACAAACATTGTATATATAAAAGTGAGGAAGAGGAAGAGAGGAATTTTTAAAATTTTCATGTGGTCATATGTGTTAAGTGTTAAAAAATATTCTTGTTGGAGTTACCATTACATTTATTTCAAATGTACAGTTAATTGACTTGAAAACCAATAAAAACAAGTAACAGCTTGGTTGTGGTTGTTGTTGATTTTCCAGACGGAGTCTCACTCTGTCACCCAGGCTGGAGTGCACTGGCGCAACCTCGGCTCACTGCAACCTCCGCCTCCCAGGTTCAAGCGATTCTCCTGCTTCAGCCTCCCAAGTAGCTAGGATTACAGGCGCCACTGTGCCCAACTAATTTTCTTTGTAGAGACAGGGTTTCACCATCTTTGCCACGCTGGTCTTGAATTCCAGACCTCATGATCCACCCGCCTCGGCCTCCCAAAGTGCTGGGATTACAGGTGTAAGCCACCACGCCCGGCCCTAAAAACTTGTTTTTATTCCATGATTTTCTTTTGAGACAGAGTCTCAAAAGAAAAAGAAAAAAGCAGTGATGCCATCTTCGCTCACTGCAGCCTCGACCTCCTAGGTTCAAGTGATCCTCCTGCCTCAGCCTCCCAAGCAGCTGGGACTACAAGCGCATGCCACCACACCTCGCTAATTTTTAGAAGAGATAGGCTTTTACTATGTTGCCCAGACTGGTCTCAAACTTCTGGGCTCAAGCAATCTGCCCACTTCAGCCTCCCAAAGTGCTAGGATAACAGGTGTAAGCCACCATGCCCGGCCAAGGCTGTTCTTTCAAAATTCGTGCCTGTGCCCCTGTTATGTTTTTAATCTGGCATTTCCTCCTCCCCTCATTTCCTCACACCCAGATCCTACTGAATCTCGAAGGCCTGCATCTTATAGTAGATTTCTCTGATATGAAGATCAGCTTTCCCTCTTCCAAATTCCCACTGCACACACTTTCTCTATACCCAACCTACGGCTTTTCTTACTTTCTCCTTTTAATATAATGTTCGTGAGATACTGCTTTTCCTATTACAGTTAATCCTTCGAAACAGAATTCAAATCTGATTCATCTTTGTATTTTTCATAGTATACAGTGAATACTTTCAAATATTGTTTCCTAAATAAATTGTACTTTCATGGAGGGAGCTGCTAATTTCAATTACGGTTTTGTGATAAATTAGTTTAAAAGAAAGTAGGATTTCAATGGGTGGCTAAGAGAGGAAGGGCACGTAAGAAAAAGGGAACCATCTGGGCAAATTGTGATCAGTGCCACATTGCCTAGGAAGTCTTAGACTTTAGTGCAATTGTAATAAATTTGCAGGTAGGTGCTTGAGCTAGATGTTGAAGGAGTTCTATGTTTCTCAGGAATGGGTCAGTGCTAGTATTGCCATCATTGGTGGGGCAGCTGGGGAAACGTGTCCTCTGCACACAGATCTGAGTGGCGCATTTTAAAACAGAAAAACAACCATATTATTCTGCTTACAGACCTCTCATGGCTTACCTTTCATTGCAGAATAAAGGCCAGGTCACTTAAGGTACCCTGCCCCCCAACCCCATTTGACATTATAGTCTTTACTCCACCACGCATGTAACATTGCCAGAATATGCCCTGTGCTTTTTCTGTTTAAAAAAAAAAATCACATCTTCAGTGGCAAGATGTAGAGCTATAAGGGCATGGTGGCTATGAAAGCGACCACTCAGATCTCTGCAGAGGGCACGTTTCCCCAGCCGCCCCACCAATGATGGCAATGCTAGCACTGATGCCTTCCTGAGAAACACAGAACTCCTCCAACTTTTAGCTCAAGCACCCTCCATCTACCTACCTGCAGCTTAGTTGAAATTGCTCTAAAGTCTGAGACTTTCTACACAATCCTCTTTCTTTCCTCCAGTTAGATCTGCTTTGCAGTGTGAAGCCTTTCCTGCCTATTCCTGCTTCCTCATTTTATTCTCCACCGGCGTTCCCCCCATTAAATACTTTTAATCCTGTCTTGCAGTTTTAATCCTGTCTTGGCATCACCTTCTGTGGGAATCTGAACCAACTACAGAGGGGAAGATAAAATCAGGAAGGAGGTAAGAGGCAAAAAGGTTAAGAAGGGCATACCTGATTACAACACACATATGGGCCAGGCGCAGTGGCTCACGCTTGTAATCCCAACACTCTGGGAGGCTGAGGCAGGTGGATCACAAGGTCAGAAGATTGAGACCATCCTGGACAACATGGTGAAACCCTATCTCTACTAAAAACACAAAAATTAGCTGGGCATGGTGGCATATGCCTGTAGTCCCAGCTACTCCAGAGGCTGAAGCAGGAGAATTGCTTGAACCCGGGAGGCAGAGGTTGCAATGAGCTGAGATTGCACCACTGCACTCTAGCCTGGCAACAGAATGAGACTCCATCTACACACACACACACACACACACACACACGCACACACACACACATGCCCTTCTTCAAAAAATTAAAACTAGAATTAACATATGATCCAGCAATTCCACTTGTGGGTATGTATGCAAAAGAATTGAACGCAGGGACTCAAACAGATATCTGTACACCCAGGCTCATAGTAGCATGGTTCACAATAGCCAAAAGGTGGAAACAAACCAGCAGGTGAATGGACAAACAAAATGTGATACATACATGTGAAACTATGGAATATCATTCAGCTTTTAAAAACAAGGAAATTCTCATGCTAGATCATGGATGAACCTGGAGAACATTATATAAGTGAAATAAGCCACTCACAAAAAGGTACATACTATACAACTCTTCTTATATAGGTAAGTAGAGTAATCAAATTCATAGAGACAGAAAATAGAATGATGATTGGCAGGGGCCAGAGGAAAGAGAGAACAGGGAGTTAGTTGTTCAATGGGTATAGAGTTTCAGTTTGCAAGATGAAAACGTTTTGGAAATCCGTTGCACAACAAAGCTTACCACACTACTGAGCTGTACATTTAAAATGGTTAAGACAGTAATTTTTGTGTTATGTGTGTTTTACCACAACTTAAACATATGCCCCAAAATATGCATATGTGTTTATTAATGTGTACATACAGATACTGAATATACAACAGACACTCAAACTTACTGAAATTGTCAAAAGTCAAAGAAGGAGGAGTTCGCCTGGGAAGCCACTACATAAAAAGGGACGTAGATCTTTTGTCAAACTGCACATCTTCATAGACATAAGTCAAACCAAGGTCAGATAACGCCAGACAATCTTCCACAAAACGTGAAATGGCTGGCTGATCAGAACACTCTCACCATGTCACATGCTTCCAGAGAAGCTGGAGCTACAAAATACAAGCAGATGTCAACACTTTCACCTTCCACTTTCTAAATATCGCTGATGAGGCCAAGTTTCATTTCACTTATTGGGCCACTTTCCATGTTGGGGGAGAAGGATTGAGGGAGGGAGGAAGAAAGTGTTAGGATCTGAGTTTCATATCTGCTAATGTAAACTGATGTTGCTTACTGCTGGGTTTCAAGAGAAAACTTCCCTAAATCAGCCAAGAGTTGCTCAGAAAGACATATATAGACCAGGGGTCGGCAAATGTTTTCCGTAAAGTAAATATTTTATATTTTAGTAAATATTTTAGACTTTACTAGTCATACGGCCTCTGCTGGTTGCAACTACTTAACGCTGATGTAGCACAAAACCTGCCATCCACAATACAAGTGAATGTGCAGAGCTGTGTTCCAATAAAACTTTATTTGCAAAAACAGTGGGCCACATCTGGCCCGTGGACCATAATTTGCCAAATCCTGATATACGGCACTAAGAGTTCTCGAAAAAGTACTTTCTTCCATTTTGGATTTGGATGTACTACCTGCTTTCTGATCTTTTATCTATTAATGCCAAAAGTACACAATTAAAGTCTAGTTGAAAATGATCAGCTTTATTAAGCTCCAAACTTACTAGAGAAAGTGGCCATGAAACAAGCTCTAGCCTGGAAGAAAGAAATCAGACTAGTCATCTGATCTCAAGCTGAAGCTACTGTTATTTACTAGGCCAGTGGTTCTCAAAGCACAGTGTTTGGACCAGCAGCGTCAATATTACCAGGTTATTTGAAATGAAAATTCTTAGGCCCAGCCTCAGGCCTATAGAATCAGAATATGTAGGAGTAGGGCCCAGTAATCTGTTTTGACAAGCGCTCCAAGTGATTCTTTTTTTTTTTTTTTTTTTGAGTCAGAGTCTTGCTCTATTGCCAGGCTGGAGTGCAGTGGCACAATCCCGGCTCACTGCAACTTCCGTTTTCGGGTTTCAAGCAATTCTCCTGCCTCAGCCTCCCGAGTAGCTGGGACTACAGGCACACACCACCACGCCCAGCTAATTTTTTGTACTTTTAGTAGAGACGGGGTTTCACCATGTTGGCCAGGATGGTCTCGATCTCTTGACCTTGTGATCCACCCGCCTCGGCCTCCCAAAGAGCTGGGATTACAGGCGTGAGCCACCTCACCCGGCCGCTCCAAGTGATTCTGATGCAAGGTTTAGTTTGAGAACCACTGAG
>CAUYLG010029162.1:0-13519 GCA_963573385.1 Cacajao melanocephalus
GCTGGCGACCCGTGTGGCTCCACCGCCGGGAATCTCCTAGTCTGTGGGCAACAAAAATTCGTCTGAAAGTGTGGCGTCCACTCGCTCTCTGCGCTTTCACTGGGAGCTACAATCCTGAGCTGTTGTTAATCGGCCATCTTGAATCTCTCCCCCTTTTTCTTCTTAATCTATCTGAATGTCAGATGTTTGCTGCCTTGGCTGAAACTGAGAGAGTTTCCAGTGGAACTGTTCTCATACCTTAGTGAGTCTGAACTAATGGAAACTTTGAAAGTCCTTTGCAGTGTTGTAAGAACCCCCTAATCTCAGGAGGCTTCCCAAGCAGTCTGGATGGCTTTCTGCGTCAGTCTCTAAGGACTGTTCACCACTAGCTGATTCCTGAAATTTCCTTCCTTCCCACCATCCCAAATAGACCTCAAACCGTAAATAAAAGTCGTGGGTGGGTGTATTTCTCAGCCAACAGCAGATTCTCTAAAAAGGGAAAAGGAGTGAGATTTCACAGTAATTCCCAGAAAGCAGGTGTTATAATGATTTTACCAAATTGGAGCCTGACATTTTGATGAATAATTCCTGAGCACCCCTCTTAATTTCCCCCATGGAGGAGATAGGCAAGCAGGTAATATGTCAAATCCCCTTTGCTGATCCAAGTTTACTAATGGACGGAGGTGAAACAGGTGAAGCACATTAACTTTTAACCTGTTAACATTGATTTTTTTCACTAAGCATTAGGTACTTGAAAGAGAAATGGACACTGGCAGAAAGGAGACAAGACAAAGGGTGATAGAAAGGGGCTGGAAGCTGGCCTGCATCATGGAACATATTTGCAAGCCAGCTGGGCCCACTTTGCACAGATGTTTTTATGGGAACAAGAGGGAGGGAAAGTGTGCTAGTGTTAGATGCATTAGCACAGCAGTGGAATATCTTTGTTAGCATTGTTCCTCCTTTCTCACTGTGGCTGGACGAGGGTGGGGGCATGGTCAGAGGCTTTGGAATAATTTTATTGCCCAACCTAAATTCAAGGAAATTACATTGATAATAAGGCTTTTTACCAAGTTCATTTAAAAATGGTTAGTCCATTTTTTAGGATGTGAACTCTGAAAAGCAAAGAGTTGCAATTTTATTTGCCTGTGGAGAAAGCAATCCAATCATCATCAGCTATTTGGAGAAAATATATTCAAAATTTATCTCCGTAGGGCAAACGTGGTTGTTTTGTTACAGTATAGGTTTAGTCTTCCCCTCCACAGATGATTGGTTTGGTCTGTCACTGTTTGGTGTTCCAGTTGCATGCCTATGCAGCATGTGTTCAAGAAAATGGAAGAAGTCAGTTTTTCTGT
The DNA here is from genome assembly GCA_963573385.1 of Cacajao melanocephalus. Lineage (NCBI taxonomy): Eukaryota > Metazoa > Chordata > Mammalia > Primates > Pitheciidae > Cacajao > Cacajao melanocephalus. The sequence goes on from CAUYLG010029162.1 coordinate 1,332, forward strand.
ATACGTTGTAGGTTTGCAAATTACTGGCCCACCATTGTGCTGTTTGGCCCACACACAGTACAGAAGAGAAAAATATATATATTTCATCCAAAGTTAGAAACTTGGGAATTCACACACACACACAACACGCACACACACACACAACACACACACACACACACACACACACACACACAATGTGGAGTTCCAGCATGTTTTGAAAAATCAGATTTGACTATTTTGTGCCCATACTCCTCATGTCAACAATCCACTAGTTCTTTGGATCTTATACTGGGTATGCTTTTTCCAGCTCACCAAGGCCTCTGTCACTTTATCATTTGGTTTTCTCAAAAGGGCCAGATATAAGGAGACATTTATATTACCTGTGTGTATGATTCCTGTATGCATTTCAATTTGCCATCCATGCCATGAGGCAGGATTTGATTATATTATCACTTCAATGTCCTCCAACATGATTCTAGGATTCTTCTCCTTTATACAAATGAAGTTCTTAATATTGCAATAGACTATATGATACTCTGCTTGAGAAAAAATTTGTATGGTAGCTCTGAAAGTCATTTCTGTCGTATTTCAATTTAGTCTGCTTAGCATATGAATACATTTATGACCAACATAATAACTCTTAAGTTGGCTTACTTCTTTCTGTTCTCATTGATGGAGAATTAAAGTATCATCTGAATAAACTCATCTTAAATGAAAAATAGAATTAGTAATTTGAATATTCAGAAGTGGTTGCCTATACAGGTAAAATATAGCAAAGAGGTGCTTAACTGTTGAATCTGCTTCACCTGATACCAGACAACTTTAATGCTAGAAGAGACCTTAGAAATAAAACCTGGCCCCTTAATTCTGCAGATAAAACTGAACTTAATAGTGGTAAAGTGATTTATTCTTTTTTTTTTTTTTTTTTTTTGAGAGAGTCTTGCTCTGTTGCCCAGGATGGAGTACAGTGGTGAAATCTCAGCTCGCTGCAATCTCCGCCTCTTGGGTTCAATAGATTCTTCTGCCTCAGCCTCCTGAGTAGTTGGGATTGCAGGTGCCCACCACCACGCCTGGCTAATTTTTGCATTTTAATTTAGAGACAGGGTTTCACAGTGTTGGCAAGGCTGGTCTTGAACTTCTGACCTCAAGTGATCCACCTGCCTCGGCCTCCCAAAGTGCTGGGATTATAGGAGTGAGCCACTGTGCCCAGCCAAGTAATTTATTCTTGATCACACTGTGGGTTAGTGTGATCAAAGAGCTGGGGCCCAAATGATATCTCTTTTGACTTTAACCAAGGCCAATTTTATTTTAATTACCCTTAATTGCCTGCAATTACTAGATACTGGTTCAGGCTTATTTCTTAGTTTTCAGTGTTCTTTATTGTTTATTATGATAAGCATAATTAACAATGAAAATTATAATGTCATGATTCTATATAAGTATCAGAATTATTTGTGATGAAATTCTGAACTATTTCAAATAATTTTTCTTGAAAATATGAAGATGACCCTTAATAATGAAAAATTTATAATTTATATTTTAAGAAAGCCTTCCAGACTACAGGCAGTGCTAACAGTAGTTGTCTTTTCACGTCTTTAGTTGGCTTCCTCTGCTTCTTGGCTTTCATTATCTTTATGTACACATTTCCCATAATGAATCCGCATCACTTTTAGAATTGCTGGAATTTTTAAGCAGCTAAGCAAAAGAAACAAAGGCAAATCCAGTCTGATAAAGACATGAAGCATTTGTATGAAATTAAAATGTTCTCACACCTCATTCATTCCTGTGAGTGGGATATAAAAACCATTTCCTGTGACTCAAGTATGCACACACAAAGAAAAAGGATTTGACACTTTCCCACAGTGAGAGAAAAATGTCTGGTGGCCATGATTGCAAGAGGGCATGTGCTGAGAGCTGTGACCTAGAGTGCATTCTAGGCTGAGTAGCACCAACTTTAAAATTAAAAACCCAGCAATTCCAACCCTCTCAACGATGATCCCTTCATAGTATCTGGCTAATCGACTTAGCCCAATATTTTGGTACAGACTTCTGGTTTCTCTGAAATTCTGAAAGCTAAGAAGAATCAAATTTTGATTTACCTTTGCCTACTTTCAGGGAACTTAAAGATAGGAAAGTTAGCACCTGCAACCCAGCTTCTCTCCCAAAGGCAACAGCTGTGTGGTTTCCAGGGGAAGAGTTTACTTGGATGGGGAGAGAAAATACTTCTTGATAAATAATGTGTTTTTATGATTCCTGTTTCTGGGAAACCTGATACATACAATGCACCTACAGGTATTTGAGGTCAAGTTCCAACCGTGTTTTAATTAAATATTTGAGTGTTTTATGTCTGATTGTAATTGGCTGGGTTTGAAACCTGAGTGATTAAGGAGCTTGTCTGTAAGAAGGTTGCTTCTCCGTCTCTCTTCTTTTTTTCTCTTCTCTCTTGGTTTCTATATTTTTATATAATGTTAAGTTTTGTAATTAGCCGATTCTACTTTTTCATGCTCCTTAATTTTGATTTCTTAGAAAGATGAAGCATTGGAAAGCACTGCATAGCTCCATGTTATCAATCAATTAATGTCTTCAGTTCTTTTATGTCCTTTCTGCACGGCTAGGATGCTTGGGAAAAGACTATTGACAAGCCTTGTATGTGTGGAAGACACCATTTTACTTAATTTCACTTTATCAAGGAAGGAACACAAGCCCATCTTACAAAAAGATACCTAGAATCCCAGAAGAACAATTTTTATTCTGAATCTCAATAAAATATTGTCACATTTCTTTATATCAGCAACTAACTCTTAGAGCAAACATTCCCTTTTTAAGTTTTGGTATGCTTCTAAATAAGTCATGAATCCATTCACACGTACACACACAAACACATACACCCCTAGTCTGCATCTATAGACCCTCCATTGCAGTTGGGATGTGGCGTTGCTGCTGATGGGGTTGGACAAAGGATCTCTTCAGGCAATGCCTAGTGCTATTTCGTATGACTTGGCAGTGAAATCCCTCCACTCTGATTTTCCTGTTAAGTATTTCGGTAAATTGTCTCTCTCACTTCCTCATAGTCAGGATTGATGAGCTACAGCCTCAGGCTGGAGTGGCTGAGGCTCTAACACATAGACAGGAGAGTACTTAGGCATAGCACAGAGTATCTCCATTTGGAAGAAAGAGTAATTGAAAAATCCCGAGCTGCTCCAGTTGGTTCTTCTCAGGTCATTCCTGGAAACAAATTTTGATAGGCCAAACTCCCACTTCATAAGTCTTCTTGCTTTTCCCCATACAGTGATGATTCTTGCCCTGAAGTTCTCACCCTGAACTAAAATGTGCTTAAACTTGCAGATGTTGGTAAGGACAATTCCAAAGGAGAGTTTTACCACAAGATTTAGCTTCTTTGGAGAGTCTTAAAAATAATTTGCCAAATAGTTATTCATTTAAAATGCTACTTAAGTTGTAGAAGAAGGAACCTTTTATATTACCTTACAGTTTATAAAGCACTTACAGATATATATTTAGTAAAAGAAAATAGAGGTGTTCCCCTATGGGAAATGGGCTGTGCCACTTAGTCATATTCCTGTTGAGTGTGGGGTATTAATGTGCAATATGCAGATTTGGGAAGGGAAACTCAGACAGGCAGTAGACTGAAGGAAAATGACCTGGGAAGCACCAGCTCTGAAAGTCCCAGCCTGGCACCGTGGAGTGGGAGGTCCTGTTGCTGGAGCCATACAGAGCTTGATTCTAATCTCAGCTTTGCTTTGTCATAGAGTGGAGGCCTGAAAGCCACATTTCTTGGATCCACATCAGGCTTTCACTACTTATTTTGTAAACTTGGGCAACTTTCTGGTGTTTCTTGTCTTAGGAATGGAGACAGTAACACCATCTGATGCATAGTATTGTGATAACTAAATGAGATATGATATACAATGTTGAGAAGGTGCTGGTGCATTATATGTCTTCAGTAAATATTAGCTATTATTCTATGTGAGTGACCTTAGCAATGACTAGTCACATGACTGCCCTTTATTCAGGCTCCACACATGTAAAAGGGGAAAAGATAATTGTTATGAGGATTCACAGACAGCATCTGTTTTGTTAACTTAATTTTAACCTTTTAATTAAAAAAATTACAAATGCATGTAAAGTAGAAAGACTAATGTAAATAACTCGCATGTGCCCATCATCAAGCTTCAACAATGATCACTTTTTGCCATTTTTCTTTTAATTATTTTCCCACCAGTTTTTGTTTCTGGGATGTTTTGAAGCAAATCACATATATCATATTATTTTAACTATAAATTCTTCAGCATGCAGGTGTGGAAGATTGTTTTCAAGATGGCCACATTAGTCTATTTCTCAGCCCTCTTGAATCTGAGCTGGCCTTGTCATGTACCTTGACTAATGAATGTGGCAAAAATAACATTGTGGGATTCTAAACTCATGCCTTGTAGTTCCTAGGCAAAATTCTCTAGCTGAACCAAATCTACGTTGCTGACATTACCAGTTCATTAGTAAATAACACCACTAAGTTTTGAGTGGTTTACTAACAGATAACTAACATAATAATGTGTTTTTTAAAATCCCAAATACGGATCTTCATATATAACGAACATGGAACTTTTAGCTTCCTGTCCAAAGGACTAAACTCACAAGGCATGAGACATTTTATAATTCTAAGGGTGAGTGTTGGTAGCTGGGGTTTGTGTGGAAGTAGTATTCCATGACTTTCATTCTAACCAAGAGCCTCCTGTGGTTGAATTATATATTCCAGCTCAAAGTCTAAAGGGTGCTAATTCTTGAGCCAAGATGATAGTTCCTAAGCTTTAGTGGGTCCAAGTCTCCTTTAAGAATCTGATGAAGCTATAAAAATTATTCCCGGAAAAAAATAATGTACATGTACACAGCCCCTTTGCCACACACACACAGACACTCACTCTCTATCAGCAGGTAGATTGTGTGTGTGTATGTGTGTGTGTGTGTGTGTATGTGTGTGTGTGTGTGACAGAAAGAGAGAGAGAGGTTTCCTTATATCATAAGGTTTGTGGACCAGCCAGTGCATGGATACCAGTTAAGAAACTCTGTTGGGTGCTGTAGTTCATGCCTGTAATCCCAGCTACTTGGGAGATTGAGGTGGGAGGATCAGTTGAGCCCAGGAGTTCAAGACCAGCCTGGGCAACATAGCAAGACCCCTTTTCTTATAGAAATTTTTTAAATTGACTAGGTGTGGTGGTGCTTGCCTGTAGTGCCTGCTATTTAGGTGGCTGAGGTGGGATGATTGCTTGTGCCCAGGAGTTCATGGCTGCAATGAGCTATGATTGTGACACTGCACTCTATGTACTTTAGCCGGGGTGATAGGGGAAGACCCTGCCTCGTAAAAAATAGAAGGAGAAGGAGAGAAGGAGGAGGAGAAAGAAGAAAGAAGCTAAAGTAGAAGCAGAAGAAGAAAAGGAAGAAGGCAAAAGAAGGAGGAGGAGGAGGAAGAGAAAGAGGAAAGAAGAAGGAAGAAGAGAAGAAGAAAGAAGAAGAAGAGGGGTGGGGGAGAAAGAGGAGGAGGGAAGGAAAGGGCAGGAGAAGGAGGAGAATAAACTCTGGTCTTATTTCAACAGACCTCTACTTGTATACCCAGAACTGTGTAGTCAACTCTAACTGCCAAATAATCTGTTTGCTAGATATGTATTTCCATTGCTGCTGCTGTTGCAGTTACTCCTGAAAGAGGAGCTGTTGGTATGGGTTTCTGGCTGCATTTCAGGTTTAGGGTCCAAAAGCTCCTTGACAGTTCTTGGTTTAACCAGATTTGTTTCAAGGTCTTTTGAAGCTCTGGGCTTATTCTTCCACCTCCCACCCACTGACCCTCGTTTAACCTGAGCATTGAGCAATAGAATGCTCAGGAAGTTAGTTGGCAGCTTCCAGCTGAACCTCCGCAGCTGTCCCGTACCATGCTGCTGGTGCTGTTCCATGTGCTGGATACTTCCACCATGTCTTGGCCTGTGTGCTTCTTGAAGATTTCAGTTGATAATTTATTAGGTATAGGTAGGCTGTAAATATTGCCTTGGTTCATATTTTATCACTGCTTGGTTGCTGTTTAGGCTCTTTATTTACTGCCCATTAGTTTGTTCATGGTCCTATTGATGGAGAAGGCCAGCCCTTTGGCCACTGAGTCCATCCCTTGCTAACATCCTGTAGGGCCTGAGGAATAGGTGAGGGTGGAAGGAAGCAAAGATATGTTGAGGACGAGAGCACCAGCTCCAAACTTAGGTGAACTAAGAAGTTGAAATGCCTCTAAGATTGATATTAAAGTAACTTTACTGTTCAAAAATGAGACAAATGAAAGTTATTGATTATTAATAAACCTAAAGAAGTACCCACCCCACATCACTCTTTCCTCTTACTTTGCTTTAGTCTTTGTAATAGCACTTACAACCTTGCATAATAATGCATATTTTTTGTTGTTGTTTGACTTCCTCCATTATAATGTAAGTCCCATTAGAAAATGGGCTTAGTTTACTGTTCCATCTCCAGAGCAGTGGCTGGCACATTGCAGGTGCTTAGTAATTATTTTAATTACTCTTTGAACAAATGGATGAACAACTGAATGAATTGAAGTTACTAAATGGACATTTTCCAAAGTTTTTTTCAAAATTGCTGCGTGTAAGAATCTCCTAGAAAGGGCCTTTACAAGATGCAGCTATCTGGTATATATCTTTAGAGACTCTCATCTTTAGTGTCTGGAGGATTGAACTCCAGAATCAGATATTTAAGCTCCTCAAGTGATGCCGAGGCAAGTGGTCCTAGGAAAGTATTTTGAAAACGTTGCCTTATGTGATTTATACCCTCACAAAGATATGTACCAGGAATACTTAGCAAAACAATAGAGTCTCTTTCTTTCTCCCTGACAATTCAGGGCATATCAAATATAATCAAAATAAAAAATAATCAAATAGATAACTCAGAATTCATTCTCATTTGAAATAGCTTTCTTCTGTTTTTTTTCCACATCTTTTTACTATTTCCTTTTTTTGTAGCTTTTTCTAAACAGATGCATGTCTCAGAACGGCTGAAAATTCCTCTTAACCAGCTATTTCTTTCAAACTGAGAAAAGTTTGGTAGCAGTTATTGAGAATGCAAAAAGAAATATTTGAAACATTGTCAGACTCCCTTTTGTGGTTGAAATTTTTAAAGGGCATGTAGGTCACCTAACCTCTACAACAAAAATTCCGTTAAGCCTCTAAGGATACAATCAAATAATTCATTGAAAATATGAATGATTGGCCAGGCACGGTGGCTCATGCCTGTAATCCCAGCACTTTGGGAGGCCGAGGCGGGTGGATCACCTAAGGTCAGGAGCTCGAGACCAGCCTGGCCAACATGGTGAAACCCCGTCTCTACTAAAAATACAAAAAAATTAGCCAGGCGTGGTGTCTCATGCCTGTAATCCCAGCTACTCGGGAGGCTGAGACAGGAGAATTGCTTGAAGCCAGGAGGCGGAGGTTGGCACCGTTGCACTCCAGCCTGGCCAACAAAAACCAAACTTCATCTCAAAAACAAACATATATATATATATATATGAATGATTAAAAATATTTAGAAAATTGTAAACCTTTTTACATATCAAATAAATGTAAATTAAAGAGTAATGAGAATTCTCACTGCTAGTTTGACAAAAATTAATGTCTAGAATTGGAAAAGATATGGGAAAACAGACCTTCCTTTACCCAAAAACAAGTACTTCCTTCATAGCTTGGAACATGCTTTCTAAAGAGCAGCTTGGAAATAAGTGTCAAAATTTAAAGTGTGGATATCCTTTGACCCAGCAATTATATTTGAGGAAATGTATCCTTAGGACATTATTTGACAAAGATGTATTTTCAAGGATATTAATGGATGGACCATTTATTATATTAAATATTTTAAGATAATTTGAATATCTGCCAATTCAGGATTAATAAAATTAGTTGACATGTTTCCATACAATAAAACTGGCTGACATTTATTGAGCACTATTATTTGCCTGTCACTCTACTAAGTGCATTACAGAGATTAACTAGTTTAACTTTCACAACAATCCTCTACATAGATAGTATTATTATCTCATCTTAAAGATGACAAAATTGAACCACAAAGAAGTTATGCAGCTGGTAAGTGGTCATGTTGGAGGTGACACCCAGATAGTCTGGGGTGGTCTGTGTTCTTAACACTGACACTTCATAATGGGATATAACACAGCGACCATATGCAAAGGGAATGAGGATATATTCGGTAGATGAATGCAGATTTCACAAGAACCTAGCATAGTTACAGAAAGGACAGAATGGAGAAAGGAAGAAAATATGTAGAATCCTTAGAAAAATATTTTAAAGGGAATATACCAAATATGCGGGGAGTTACTTTTAGATGAGTTTCACTTTCTTTTTATAATTCCCTACAATCAAAAAGTCTTGTTAAATAAGTTTGTATTTCTTTTACAATTAGAAAATATATTTTTAAAAAATCAGCCAACTGCTAGTCTTAATGTATTTTGGCAAACATTGAGGCATTCCTGTTTGACTCAATTGGTATTGGTTTTTTCTGCTAACATTTCCTATAAGCCAGTGCCTTCAAAAATTTCAATTAATAGTTTAATGTTGGCTCTATGTCTATATTTTAGTGAAACCCAAATTACTATCCTGGGAGTTTTAATTAGGGAGACGTGTAGGGATACAAAGATATAATACAGAAATTATTGTGGTAGACAGGGTTGCTTGGCTGACCCAAAAACCATTGAAAAGACTGGGATTTCCACTATTCAGGCTGGAGAAGTGAAGTCACAGGCACTTTAGACCTAGAGTTGGTCATGTGACACATGAAACCAAAGAAGTTGGCTGCTGCAGGAGCTTCTGTAAAATACTTTTTTTCCCCCCAAATAGATCAAACCTGGATGGTACTCTTTCTGTCTCTATTAATCTTCCAGCTCTTCAGTCAGTTATGAGGACATGATTTTTGCAGTTGTGGCAGCCAGTTTGTGAACTTGAGGTGACAAGATAAGGGAAAGATCAAGGAATACGCTGACCCTAACATTGTGATGCTGCTGAGCAAAAGCCAGCTAAAGTCTACCTCCAGGCTTCTTGTTATAAGGGAAAAGAAAACCTTATTTCTTTAAGCCACTGTTTATTTTTTCATTAGTTGCAGTCATACATATTCCCAATGGATACAGTGTTCAAAATGCTCAGATATTATTCTTTCTTTAATGCAAGCAAATGTTTTATATCTTCCCTTGCAAAGAAGTATTTGTTTTTAGGAAAGACTAATATTCAAATTTAGAGTTCATCTAGTTAAATTTATTTTTTGATGTACAAAAATTAATATTTAGGAAAAATAAAGAATTGCCACAGGGTTATAAGACTAGTGATTATTTTCTCAACAGCAGAATTTTGCATGAGGATACCTTCAGGTGGCTATTTGTGTTGTCTACGAGTCATAAGCCGTAAGAGTTATGGTATATGATGTACAAGATGATAGATAAGAACATTCTACAGCATCTCAGTAGATAAACTTCCTGACAAGAAATATTTCTGCTCCTTACCCTGAGCATGGGAACTGTTGGCTGATAGATTCACAGAAGATATGAGTGTAAGAATGCTTGTCTGGGTGTCCTGGTAGCTGTTCTTCATCATAAGCACTTAAGGAGTCATTTTGTTGGATGATTTTGGTCATTGATAGAGGCTGAGATATGCAAGCCTATGGCAGTCGACAAAGCAATGACCTCATTATTTTTGTCTAAAAGGCCGGCTCAATCCCTGCTGGAACATCTTTTTGGGATTTCTGTATCACTTACAGCTAACAGGTCTAGCCTATTTCTAAAATATCATTTTAGAATGAAGCTTAAAAAGTAAGTAGGAGGAAGCTGAGAGTATAATATAGAACCTTATCCACCAGGTATGTATTCTAATCACTTCATTTAAATGTGTGTGAAGGAGTCACATCATAAAATGACCTGAAAAATCAGAGCATAGAGCTATAGCCTAAACACTTGTGATTCAGGTCTCAGCTCAAAAATAACCTTCAGTGGGACACTCCTTGATCCCTCAATCTGATGTAGTCCCACAGGCGCTCTATCATGTCATTCCATTTTAGTTTCTTCTTGACTTTTACCATCTGACGATTATTTCATCGATTCTGTTCTTTGTTCATTGTCTCTCTCCCCTTTCTAGCATGTGACAGGCAGCAGGACCCACTCTGTCTTGCTTGCTGTAGCATTCTGAGTGAAGATGTCAGGCTCCATAGTAGAAGTTCCATAAATGTTTGTGGATTGGACAAAAGATGATCATGGTACTCTCTGTGTCAACTTTGGCTACTTAGTTAAGTGACTACATTGTCTTTTAAGGGTGGGAGGGATGATAGATTAGCTCTCTTCATTTTGACTGGTATGTCAGCCAAGTATTTGTACACCTTAGTCCAAAGAGTTCCAATATAAACTTGTAAAAAAATGTGGGGGCAATTAGAACTGGCAAATGCCTCAGTCACAATAAAATATATATTTGTGCATGTGCATGTATATGTGGTTTATGTATACAGGTCAGGTTTAGTTGTTTTTGCCTGAGTGTCCAGTGGTCTTGGTTACTGAGAAAAAGATATATGTTTAAATTGTACCAGAATTATACAGATATTTTCATATTTCACTGAGTAATATGTTATACAGATATTTTCACAACCTACAGTTGATCCTGTGCCCTATGCATGCATATGAATTGGTCGGTGACCCGAACGTAAAACGCCTTGGAAACCAGGCAAGCATTAGCCTAGCTTAGGAAACTTGCAGCAAGATTGACTGGAAGGAACCCTAGGCATATGCAACCACTACATAACAAGAGCAAGAGCTTGACACTGAGCCCAAGAGAAAAGAGCCCATAGAGAGCCCCAGAACTCCCCACCCCATTCTCAGGATGGAAAGTCATGTGGGATGTGGTGTAGCAAGAGCCTTATTCTGCTCCAAAGAGCAGCTAAGCTGCCAGCAAACTAAACTTTCAGAGTAAGATAAAAACATTAATTACAGATGTCAAGATTAGAGTTTGCTTTTTCTGCAAATTCCATGGGGTCTCTAAGCAACTTGATCTTTGAATCCCTAGGGTACTAAAAATCTACAGAGAAGAGATTGTTATCTTAATGTTGCAAAAATCCCCACCTTGAGTGCTGCCAAGTAAAAATCCAGCTTGATGACACAAAGTAGAGGGAATATTTCTTGTCTCTTCTTTCTTTAAAAGAGGACTGACATTCAAACACAATTTAAGCTGACAATTATAACTGTAAATTCTTCCAAAATTCTATGAGTATGCAAGGTGCCTTGCCTGAGCTTAACGAAACAACTATGTAATCACTAAAATTGGATTTTGATTTTAGAAAGCCTTTCTACATACTACTTTTAAAATGTATTGATCAACTTAAAAATGTTTGTCACCTCAACATAGAGGCACCTCCCAGAAGAGATATTTGACTGCTGGAATGCAAAAAGCTGAGCCCTCATACTTGATATTCATAAATGTGAAGCCACCCTCTCCTCTCTTCTTGCCCCAGTCCATTAGTACTGATCACAGGGGATCCCTGGGAACAGAATACAGATTAAATTACCAATGTCCAAAGTAGAGAATACTACTACTAAATTACTACTGTCCAAATATTTTGTGTTTGTTAGAAAATATTGCTGTGAGTATAGACTCTCATATCACAGAAACACGGGCGTATAAGAAATGTAAAACTTCTGGTCCCATCCCCACAAGGAGAACAGCAATTGGAAGCGCTGAGGACTGAGAGTTTCACAGTAAGCACGGCTGAACCCTGGAAGGCCTAGCTCTGTGGGGAAGGGGCATCTGCTGAAGCAAAACTAAGAAACAGAAAAAACTTCATCAACAACAAGCCAGACATCCACTCAGACCCAATCTGAAAGTCAGCAATTACAAAGACGACAGGTGGATAAATCCACAAAATTGGGAATAAACCAGTGCAAAAAGGCTGAGAACACCCGAAATCAGAATGCCTCTCCTCCTGCAAGGGATTGCAGCTCCTCATCAGCAAGAGAACAAGGCCTGACGGAAAATGAGTGTGATGAACTGACAGAATCAGGCTTCAGAAGGTGGATAATAAGAAACTTCTGTGAGCTAAAAGAACATGTACTAACCCAATGCAAAGAAACTAAGAACCTTGAAAGAAGATTTAATGAAATGCTAACGAGAATG
>CAUYLG010029163.1:0-34448 GCA_963573385.1 Cacajao melanocephalus
ACTGCATTCTAGCCTGGGCAGTAGAACAAGAATCCTGTTCTCTCTCCCTCTTTTTCTTCCTCTTTCTTTCTCTCATACATTCTTTTTCTTTCTTTCTTTCACTCTCACTTTCTTTCTTCTCTTTTTCTTTCTTTCAAAAAATAAAAAAATAAAATAAAATAAAAAGAATAGGAATAACAATGATCAGATCAGAAATAAATGAAATTGAAAAAGAAAAATACAAAGGATCAACAAATGAAAAGTTGGTTCTTTGAAAAGACAAAGAAAATTGATATACTGCTAGCTAGACAGACCAAGAAAAGAAGAGATAAGATCCAAATAAATATAGTCAGAAATGAAAAAGGAGACATTGCAACTGATACTATAGAAATACGAAAATCATTATGGACTCCTGTAAACACTATGTTCTCACAAGTAGAAAACCTAGAGAAAAATCAGTGAATTTCTGGAAACATACAATCTCCTAAGAGTGAAAAAGCTATAGAAATCCTGAATAGGCCAATAACAAGTAGTGAGATTGCATCAGTAATACAAAATACCACCATATCAACAACCAAAAAAGCCCAGAACTAGATGGATTCACAAATAAATTCTATCAAACACACAGAGAAGAACTTATACCAATCCTCCTGAAACTGTTCCAAAAAATCAAGGAGGAGGTAAATCTTCTTAACTCATTCTATAAAGCCAATATCACTCTGTTACCAAAGCGAGACAAGAATGTAATGCAAAAGTAAAACTAGTAGAGACCAATATCTGATGAACATAGACGCAAAAATTCTCAGCAAAGAACCAGCAAATCTAATACAACAGCTCATCACAAAAATAGTACACCATAGTCAGGTGGGTTTCTTTCAAGGGATACAAAGATGATTTAACATATGCAAATCAATAAATGTGATTTATTGCATAAACAGAATTAGGGACAAAAACCATATGATCATCTCAGTAGATGCAGAAAAACCAATTAATAAAATTTAGCATCTCTTTATGATAAAAACCCTCAACACACTAGGAGTAAAAGGAACATAACTCAAAATAATAAAGGCCATATACAAACTCACAGACAACATTACAGTTAATGGGGAAAATCTGAAAGCATTTCCCCTAAAAACTTGAACAAGGCAAGGATGCCCACTTCCACTATCTTAGAAATTAAAATAATTTCTCAATAGTATCAAAAAATATTTAAAAGTCAACTTAACCAAGAAAGTAAAAGATCTGTATACTAAAATCTATAAAATATTGATGAAAGAAATTGAAGATACAAATAAATGGAAAGATATCCCATGTTCATGGAATGAAAAAATTGGTATTGTTAAAATGTATATACTACACAAAGTGATCTGTAGACTTAATGCAATCCCTATTACAAATTCGATTTAATTCTTCATGGAAAGCAGAAAAAATTTATGAAATTTCACAAAAGATCCCAAGCAGCCAAAAGAATCTTGAACTAAAAGAACAAAGCTGGAGGCATCATATTATCAGATTTCAAAATATATTACATGGCTATAGTACTTCAAATAGCATGGTATTGGAAAAAAAAACAGACACTTTAACCAATGGAACAGGAAAGATGGCCCAGAAATATACCCACATCTATGGTCAGCTTAAATTATTTTCAATAAAATTGACAAGATCACATTTTGAAAAGGACTGATGTTTTGAAAACTAGATATCCACACGTAGAAGTATGAAAATAGACCCTTATATTTTTATACGAGTCAACTTAAATAGATTAAAAACTTAAAGGTAAGGCCTGAAACTATAAAACTACTAGAATAAAACATAGGAGAAGAGCATCATAACACTGGCCCAGACAGAAATTTCTTGAATATAAGTCCTACAACATAGGCAATGAAAGCAATAATAGACACATGAGATTTCATCAAACTAATATATGTGGAATCATAATAAGTTTAACTCACAGAAGTAGGGTGTAGAATGGTGATTTCCAGGGACAGGATGGTAGAAAGTGGACTGGGAAAAGAGAGGCATTAGCCAATGAGTCCAAGGTTACAGTTAGGGAGAATAAGTTCTGTTGTCCTATTGCACATTATGGTGACTGAATGGTGGTCAATAATTATGTATATTTAAAATAGTTATATAAAGGATTTTAAATGTTCTTACTAAAAACAAAATTTACATATTTGAAGTGATGTATATGTTAATTCACCTGATTTGATAATTATACATTGTATACATGTATCATACTATCATATTATATCCCACAGATATATACAATTATTATTTGTCAATTAAAAATTAAATAAAACTTTGAAACCACAATAGTATTTAAATTTCCAATTGTCTCATAGACGCCAATTTTTAGCAATTTGCTTGAATTGGTATTCAAATAAGCCACACATTACAAATAGTTAATACATCTCTTAAGTCTCTTTAGAATTTAGGTTCTTTTCTATCTGTCTCCATCCCCCCTTGCAATGTATTTGTTAAAGAAATTGGATCATTCATCCAGTAAAGCTTCCCACAAGCTAAATTTTGGTTCAGCTTGTGGGAAGCTTTATGATTTGGTTGTCGTTGAACATTTGTTGTTCCACATTATGTACACATATTGTACATATCGTTCTCTCTTTCATACCTTTATTACATTGAATTGGGAGACTTGATCTGTGATTCAAGGCTGATTAAAGTTGGAGTAAGATTTATTTATACAAAGATTTGTAAATTTCATCAAATGTGTAGTGTTTGCTTGCTGCTCCTTGTAATGAAAACAGTACTTAATGATCATTAGGTTTGGCAAAATCATGATGTTCTAATTCTACCATTTCTTCTTCATTTATTAGCTGGAATACTTTAATGAAGAGAAAATTTGCCTCATCTTTGTTCTGGTGATTTAGATGTATTGAAAAATGTGATAAAATGCTTACTTCTGTGCTTTTTATAAAGTTTCCAATGTTGACCAAAAGTGTTTTTTTTCTTTTAGCACCATATTGTACTCAAGTATGTGTATATGCACTCAAATATATATAGTCATACTCACATATGTATAAAATAAACAAAACATATGTATAGTTTTAAACATATGTATAGTTTTATACATATGTTTTATTTAAATTCATTGCAGAAATCAAATGGAGTGATGCTCAAATTACACCACTCTTGGCCAATGAAATCTTACTTGAATTAACTTCAAATTTGTTTAGACTTCATTCTAGATTATTTTGGAATATCTTGTTACATTGGATAACAAAAACTCTACCAAAGAGTTTCCAAAATAATCTTATGCGTTTCCTTTACTAGACTTGGAATTCGTCATTCTGAAAAGCCATTTGGTGAAAAACGGCTTTTTAAGATTACAGTCTGTGAGCTACAGGGGCTCTTTGCTACCAGTTTATCATGTTGTATTTCCAAGGCATTTTCAGGGAACAAAACTAGAAAACACACACACACACACACACACACACACACACAGAATTCCAGTACTCTAGGAGGGAGGATAGATTTAGAATATCATATGATATTTAATTTGATGGATTCCAGAATACACATATCCAACAGTCTCAAAAACAAATGACAGATAAATACATAACAGCAATATCATCAACAAGTTTAGTATAAAACATTTGACTTTTGTTTTTGTTTCTTCACCTGAGAGTGTATCCTTGGGAATTTAGCATCAAATGACTGAGGTTTTAGAGTCAGTTATAATAGTTCCACTCTGAATATGCAACCAAATAGAAGAACAGTCTCATTTTTCCATATAACCTTTCAATTTCTTAATGATCTGATTCTAAAATCAAACGTATAAAGAAAGAATACTCAAAGATGTCTAGTTTCTATCTCTGTGCCTCCTACAATACTCTCATTTTCTCCCTCAGCTGTGGTTAAGCACGAGGGCACACGCGTGCGTGCACACACACACACACACAATTTTCTATTCTTATTTTTCTCAGGTAAATGGCAGCATCCTATACATTCTTTTTATCCTCTTTATTTTCATTCAACAAAATATTACAGAAAACTCTCCAAATTTAGATGTAGGGATAGTTCTTATAACTTCTAAAAACTGTCTAGTATTCCATTATGGGTACTGCATTTATGCATCCAGTCTCCAACTAATGACTACCTAGGTTATTTCTAGACTATTAATATTTCAAATATTGGTGCAAAGAATGCCTACAGCATAGGACTTTTTAATATTTTTGCCTGTGTATCTGCAGCATCAGTTCCTAGAAGAGAAACTTTTGGGTCAAAAAGACAAAGGAATATATCATTTTTTCTTGAAATTACCATCTATGCCTACACAGGCCTTTATTAATCTGCATTCTCACCAGAGATACGTGAGAATGCCTGGTTTCTCCCCACAGCTTTGACAGCAGAACATGTTGTCAAACATTTCTTTTGTTGCCAATTTCACAGGTGAGAAAGGGTATCTTATTTCAGTTTTACCTTTCATCTCTCTTATTGTGAGTGGATGTGAGCATATTTTCAAAGGATTATTAGTCATATATGTTGTGATTCATATTTTCTTTCTATGAATTTTATGTTCATGTTGTTATGAACTTTATCTTAATATTCTTAATTCATTAGTCCTCAGAGATATTCTACTATTTTCTCTGTTTTTATGTCTTTTATATATTGGAGATATCACTTTTTTGACACAAGTTGCGAGTAATTTTTCAATTGGTCATGTTTTATACTTTACTTGGCTTTCTCTTTTTTGTAAACATGCAAAAGTTTTCAGTTTTGTGTAATCACATCCACCTATCTTTTCACTTACGGTCTCTAGATTGTGAGGACTAGGAAAGTTGTTCACAGTCTCTGATAATAAGAGAATTCCTCTAAAGATTTCTTTATTACTTTTCCGACTTTTATTTTGCAACAATTATAGATGTACAGAAAGTTTCAGGATTAGTACAAAGAGGTCCCATGGGCCTTTTACCCCATTTTCCCCAATGGTAATAGTTATAGTATAATAACCAAGTAATGAAATCAACATTAGTACAACTCCCACTGTATTTAGATTTTGCCCAGTTTACAAGCACTCATTTGCACATGTGAGTGTTTCAGTGCAACTTTATCACCTTTGTAGATTTGTTAACCAACACACAATCAAAACACAGATTTGTTTAATTACCTCAAATATTCTGCTCATACCACCCCTTTATAGTCAACACCCTTTCCCTAACTGCTGATAACCACACATTCCTTCTTCATCTCTACACTAATGCCATTTTAAGAATGTTATAAAAATGGAATCCTGCAGTATGTGACCTTTTAAGATTGGGTTTTTCACTCAGTACCTTTCCCCCTTGAGATCCATCCAAGTAGTTGTATCAGTAATTTCCCTTTTTTATTACTGAGTAGTATTCCACTGTATGGATGTATCACATGTAACTGTCCACCTACTGAAGAGCATCTAGGTTGTCAGTAATATTTGGCTATTACAATTAAAGCTGCTATGAACATTCCTGTACAGGTTTTTGTGTGGACATATTTTACGTGACAGAAAAATGCCATATTAAAATTAAAAGGGCACATTACATACTAGAAGGGAAAAAAAGAGTAACGCTAGTAAGACAAATTCTGGATTTTCCTAACATGAAGAAAAGAATAGCTTCTTTTCACTAAGCTAAATGTCAGAAGTATAATTGCTAAGCCCTAGTGTAAGTTTATATTTAGTTTTTAAAACATCTATTATTTTTCTATTGCTGTCATAACAACCTTAATGACTTAAACACCACAAATTTATGGCCTTATGGTTCTTATAGTTCTAGTGGTCAGTGGTCTAAAATGGTCTCATTGGGCTGACATCAAGGTGTTGGCAGGTCTATGCTCCTTTCTGGTGGCTCTAGGGGATAATCCATTTATTTCCTTTTTTCTCCAGCTTACAGAGAAGTTACATTCCTTGACTGTGGCTTCATTCCTCCATCTTCTAAGAAATTAACATCACATTTCTCCAACTCTTCTTTTGTCATTGGTCTCTCTTTCTGACTATAACCAGGAAAACTTCTTTGCTTTTCAGGACTCAACTGATTAGATTGGGCCCACCCAGATGATCCAGGTTAATCTCCCCTTCTCAAGGTCCTTGCCATTAACCACATCTATGAAGTCTCTTTTGCAATCTAAAATAGCATAATCACAGGTTCAGGCATCAGGGTGTCAACATCTTTGGGAATTTTTATTCTGCCAACACAGAAAGTACCAGAGTGGCCATATCTTTTAATATGCCCATCAGCAGTGTATTATAGATTCAGTTTCTACATGTCCTCATGAGCATTTGGTATTGTCCCTATTTTTTTCTGGAGTTTTTAAAATAGTTATTTGGGATATGTCATCATAATTTTAATTTGTTTTTTCTTAATGGCTAATAAAGTTGAACATCTTTTTATGTGCTTATTTGCCATCCATATATCCTTTTCAGTGGCATGTCTGTTCATGTCTTGTGCTTATTTTCTGGTTGGATTTTTCATTTATTTTGTTCAGTTTTTGAGTCCTTTATATACGTTATATATGAATTCTTTGTTAGATATACAGTTTGCAAATACGTTCAGTCGGTAGCTTGTAGTTTTATCCTTTTTACAGGGTCTTTTGGAGAACAAAACCTTTAATTCTGATGATTCATGTTTTATAGATATTTTTCTTATGATCATGTTTTTGGTGTCATGTCAAAGACACCTTCATTTGCCATGTATTCTGAAGATTTTTCTCTTGTTTCTTCTAAAAGATTTTTTATTGTACACTTTATACTTCAATCTGTGATCCATTTTGATTTTACCTGTGAAAAAGATGTGAGTTTAGGTTGAGGTTGTTTTGTTGTTGTTTTTGCCTAGGGATGTCTAATTGTTCTAGTACCATTTATTGAAAGAATGTCTTCCCTCCATAAATTGTCAGTGCTCCTTTGTGAATCAGTTAGGCATATTTGTGTAGAGCTATTTTTTTAAATCTCTATTCTGTTCTATTAATCTATGTGTCTCCCTTTGCCAATGCCTCATTTTCTTACTTTTGGTAGTTTTATAGTAAATGTAAAAATAAAGTAGACTGAATTTTTCCATTTTATTCTTCTTTTTCAAAGGGAACAATGAGGGAATTCTAGCCTAATCAGTCATTAAAATATGCACTAAAACTTCTATGGTTAACATAGTGAAGCATTGACAAATGGACAAATAAAATTTAATAAAAAATCTGTAAGTAGACCTAATTTCATGTAGCAGTATAGTATATGATACAGAAAAGATCTCAAATCAATACAGAAAAGGTGGTTATTTAAATTAGCAGTTTTGGTACAGCAGGAAAAAGATACAGTTGAGTCGTTCCCTGTAATGTACATCAGGTTTCAAAATGAATCTTCAAATGTAAATGAAATCATACAATTACCAGAAGAAAACATGGATGAATCCTTCATAATCCATGAGTTGGGAAATTTTTATAATTTATTACTCAAAATCCAGAGGCAGCAAAGAAGGAATAAAGATAAATTTTATTACATTTAGAAAATATCTTGTGTGACAGAAAAATGCCATATGAAAATTAAAAGAGCATGTTACATATTAGAAGGAAAAAGAGAGTAGCACTAATAAGACAAATTTTGGATTTTCCTAACATAAAGAGAGCTTTCAAAAATATAAAGAGCCAACAATTTTCTAAAAATGGAGGCTAAAGAAATAAAAAGTTCACAGAAAAAGAAATGCAAATGACTTGTAATCATATGAAAAGATGTTCAAACTTGTGAAAAATGTAAGTGAAAATTACATTGAGATACTACTGTTTACCCATCAAAAAGGCAAGAACTCCAGTTAACCAGTACAGTATATAATGAAACTCTGAGGAAACTCATTCTCATACATTGCTGATGGGAATACAAAGGGTGAAATCTCTTTGGACAGGAATTTGCCAGTACTTAGAAAAATTACATATGCACATTTACCCTTGAACCCAGAAATTCCACTTCTCAAATCTCTCCAGAAAATATGCCTTACAGTTATAGCACATTTCTCAAATTATCATTTAAACTCAACATTACTTCAACATTTTCATAGTTTAAAAACTTGATCCTGTTATTAAATGGCCAAAAAACAAAGCAAATATACTGTCATGCCACAATTTAGCTTTTTAAAAATATGTTGGTACATGCCTTTCATGTCATTTGAACTTAAGATAAATATCACTCCTATGGGCACAATTATTGTACCTCTTAACACTCTCTTCCTCCAGCAAGACACACATACACACATTTTGAAAATTCTGAGGCTGTACATATAGTCTATATCATATAGATAGAGATAGAGAATGTGTATGTATACATATACATATAAATATGTATCATCATGAGGCAAGAAAAGGCATGGCCTGGGCTAAATATCAAAGAAAAGTGCTAACGCCAGTGAGATAAGGCCTGTGGAGATAATTCAATCATAGACTGATTGAACAGCATTCACACAGCCTTTCTGAAGTGGAGAATCAAGAAAATCCACCCTCTTCTTACAGGAAAAGAGGATAGTTTGGATCTGTATTAATAAACTTGGCTATTGACCAAACCAAAAGTAATTATGTCTTACTTTGACTGGTTCTTCATTGTCCTAAACTCTAGGTTAGGATATAAAATATTAGTACTAGGAAAGGTTATAGAATCTACCTCCCTGTTGTGCAGATGAGCAAACTAAGCACAGCCTAACTGGGATTGGGCAAGTGAGCCATGTGGGGTACAATATTTGAGGGGGCACTTGCTGGTGGGACATTGTACATGCAGGGCCAGCCTGGAGAGTGAGGACTTACTTTGTGGCTTGGTGGGAGAAGTTTAGGACAATAAAGAACCAGTCAAAGATGATTATTCTTGATTTGGTCAATAGCCAAGTTCATTCTCTGAGTTCTGGAGTTCTGTTCTCTGAGTACCCCAGCCACCTTGACTTAGTGCGATCTCTGAAGCTGATACCCGCAAAGACAAAATGGTTGGCCAGCTCACATGGCTAGTTGCGAAAGAGGTAGGACTAATACAATTTCTCTAATTTGAGTCTAGAACCTTCCCCCTACACTAGGCTTCCTCCACCCTTGCCATTGCTTCATAGAAATCTCCTTAAGGCAGAGTGGTCAGCCCCTTGCCCGGATAAGACCGTGATGCCATTTTGGTCACAGCATCATGACCATAAGAGCACAGTAAGACTTCATCTGCAGCAAGGTTATCACACTGTTCAAGTAGCGGGAAATGTTTATAATAGTTTTACATTTCAAGAATCTGCCAAAACTCAGTTTTTTTTCAATAATACAAATAGACCCAGCAATCCTCATTTATTGTACATAAATAAAACTCATATTAGCACAAAATAATTTGTACTGTAATGTTTGTAGTATCTTTATTTCTAATCACAGGATACTTTAAAATAACCAAAATGATCTTCAAGGGGTGAATAGATAAACTATGGTATGTCAATACCCTAGAATACTACACAGAAATAAAATGGAATGAACTATAGAAATACACAACAATGTAGATGGATCTCAAATGCTTTATGCCGAGTGAAAGAAGACTGACCCAAAAGATGACATTATAGAAAAGGCCAAATTATAGGGGGAGAAAATAAATCAGTGGAGATTGGAGGAGGGGTTGACTACAAAGAGGCATGGGAATTTTTTTGAGATGATAGAACTGTTTTATATTTCATTTGTGGAGGAGGTTACTAGACTGGATGTATTTGTCAAAAATCAAAGAATTGTATATTATTAACAATAAATTTATTGTTAGACACATTATGAAAGCTGTTTTTAAGTATAACTGGATTCTTTGTAATATTACATTATATATTTCATTGCACACATATTAAAAGTTAATCTAAGAAATGATCATTAAATCTTCATCAGGTTGTCACAGGAGCCAATGAGAAAAAAAATTAAGAACCTCTGGAGAATGTCATATTATTCTTGGCCTCTGCCTTTACTGACTCTGAGCTCCAATCCTATCAACCCCAAGTGTCACCCGAAGACTCAGCTCACTTCTCAGTTGTTTCTCAAGGATTCAGAGACAGAGGACAAGATCTCAGTGTTTGTGTGTGTGTGTGTGTGTGTGTGTGTGTGTAAGAGAGAGAGAGAGACAGAAGAAGGTCTCTTTCATCCTTGTCTCGTCCTTGGCTTAACATCATATTGCATCCCTTGTGCTTGCATAACTCCACCTCCCAGCTGCCTCCTTCCGGGAAGATGTCTGCAAGCAGAGCATTCTGTTTCACATTTTGTGCTCCTATTTTCACCCAGTGACTTGTTCTAGTAATCTTCAATATCTTGTTAGCTCTTTGATGTGATTAAAACAGTTCTCTGTATTTTTGCAGCATTTTTAGTTGCTGTTAGTGAGAAAATTGGTTTAAAACACCCAGCTTACCATTGCATAACCATGTTTTGATGTTATTTGAACTATCTGGTATTTAGCTCTTTAAGTATTATAAATGTTTTTTAATTTAAATTGATTTTTTTTTTTTGAAATGGAGTCTTGCTCTGTCACCAGGCTGGAGTACAGTGATGCAGTCTCAGCTCACTGAAACCTCTACCCTCCAGGTTCAAGTAATTCTCCTGCCTCAGCCTCCTGAGTAGCTAGGACTACAGGCACAAACCACCACACCCAGCTAATTTTTTCAATTTTTTTAAATCAGAGATGGGGTTTCACCATATTGGCCAGGATGGTCTTGATCTCTTGACTTCATGATCTGCCTGCCTCAGCCTCCCACAGTGCTGGGATTACAGGCGTGAACCACCATGCTCAGCCTAACTTGACTCATTCTAAGAGCAAAGTTGTGTCATTCTTACTTTTAAGTGAATGGACATCAATGACAGGGAATGGAACAATCCCTGTGATTGATTATATCTCATATTTTGTTAACTAGGTCTAAGTATACATTTGACTTTGTTTCTGTCCACTAGATACTATGATGATTCAGAAAAGAAATATTTAATAAATCATGGTTGTAAATTTAAAATTGGGCTTTTATTTAACAATTATTTCATTGTTGATTTTGAATTCTAATCATCTATGAGGTTCTTAATTACAATTTCTGTCCAATTAGGAGGGAATTAAGGATAATCCTATGCCTCACAGGACTTTTTGCAAGCTACAAAAATATGGTCTCCTATGATATAGTGAGGTAGGTCATGAGGTTAAAGGTAGATCCTTTATTCAGGTGTTTCTAAGACCACTAGCATCATGACAATGAAGATTTAAATACAGAGAAAAGTTTTCAAACCTGTGATGATGTGTTGAGAATAAATTGAAGTAAAGGACATTATGAAAATGGAAACCAAGTGGTTATGAGGTCAAAGGCCTAGAATCAGCCAGGAATCCTGGGGAGGCAGATTTTCTAGCAGCCACAGTTATCCAACAATAAAATTGTGGCTGCTGCACGTGGCTCTGAGTTCTTCACCACAAAAGTGCTCTATCAGGGCCGCACAGCCACTTTTTAGACCAGTTGAATCATGATTCAGTACCACATGACACACTGAACTCCAGGCCTGGGAGGCCTTTCTAACTCTAAGAATGTATGAATCCCTAATCCTAAAAGGAGTGACTTTTTTGTGTCTTATCTACAGTAATCTAATTAGATATTAAATAATATCAGAATTGATCACCTTTAAGATGAAGAGGATTGAGTTAAGTGTAGTGCTCAGCTTTTGGTATTTATGCTGGCCTATGCAAAGCTGTCCTGTTTTAAAATTAATTATTCATTTCTTCTTATTTCCAAGATGTGTACCCAATGTCTTCACTTACATTAGGCAAATTGTGTGTGTGTGTGTGTATGTGTTTGTGTGTGTGTGTACACATTTTAGTTATATATTTTATTTCTATGAAAAACTGTATCCTTGCAAAGTAGGCATTTGTCTTCCAAAATGTATACTGTTGTTTTACATACATGCATGCAACATATTTAATTCTGCTGTGGTTTTTTTGTTGTTGTTGTCCTTTAGCACCCCATCTTCCATTTGTTTTTACTACATTTGGTTTATTCTTTCCAATTGTGGCACAGACCTTTATGGTATGAATTGCAGCATATTTGACCTACTCAGTCTTCACCTCCAAAAATAAAATAAAAGCTTTTATCTATGTCTACTTATGGTCTGTTAAATAATGGCATTGCCATTTTGCATGTGTATTGTCAAAGTTCTCCAAAAATAGAGCCAATAAATTGTGTGTGTGTGTGTGTGTGTGTGTGTGTGTGTGTGTGTGTTTGTAGAGAAAGAGAGAGAAAGAGAGGAGAAAGAGAAATTTATTATAAGCCGTTGGCTCACATGATTATGGAAGCTAGTAAATCCCAAGATCTTCAGGGTGAGTCAACAAGCTGGAGACCCAGGAGAGCAGAGAATTGGAGGAGCCAGTGGTGTAGCTTTGGTGTGAAGGCTGGCAGGCTCAGCTCAGGACACAGGAAGAGCCAATGTTTCAGTTTCAATCCAAAGTCAAGAATAAACCAATGTCCCAGGTTGAAGGCTGTCAGATAAGAAGTATTCTCTCTTGCTAGGGTGAGAGTTAGCCTTTCTGTTCTTCTTAGACCCACAATTGTTCTTCTTAGAAGAGGCCCACCTATACTTTGGAAACCAATCTGCTTCACTAAATCTATCAATTTAAATGTTAATCTCATCTAAAAACGCCCTCACAGAACCACCCAGACCAACTTTTGACCAATGTTTGGCACCCCATGGCCCAGTGAAGTCAATATGTAAGATGAACCGTTCTACAGCATACAAAACCAATAGTTTAAATTCTGGATCATGAGGCATGTGTAAACTTGATCAGGAATGATCAATTGACTCTCTTGATTTGTAGGCCCAGTCCTGCTCCTACTCTCAGTGCATCAGGTTCTTACTCTCAGAATTCTTAATCCCTGCCAACACTTGGCATCATCTGGCTTTCTAACTTTGCCAACCTACAAGGTTTAAAGAGCTATCTTATTATTGTTTCAATTTGCATTTTTCATATTACTAATGAGTTTGAACAGCTTGTCATATGCATACTATCTTGCTTCCTCTTCTATAATTGTTATTTTAATATGTTTAAAACTCTAATGTGTCTAAACTTATCACCCCTTTCGTTCAGTATTTATTTGTATTTTCCAATTTTTCTTGTTCAGTCTTGCCTGAGGTCTATATTGTTAATCTTTTCAAAGAAAAACTGTTGGGTTTTGTTAATCTTCTGTATTGTTTTTGTGTTTTATATCCAAGTTTTTCTCATTTAATACTTTTTTACCTTCCTTGAGAAGAGAGATGATGGCTTATTCTACACAGGATCCTTCTGAAAGCCTGACACATAGCAGGTCACAATACAAGTTCATCAAATGATTGAATGCATGAGAAAAACACATTATCACTGAAGTATAGAGATTTATCTTATTTTTTTAAATTGAGTTTTCTCAATTTAAAAAGTGAGTGGATATAGCTAGAGGGGAGAAATGGAACAAGCTGAGGAGATGAACGGTGAATATTTAACCTACCTCTCTACTAAAGTTTGATTACTTTCACTGAATGCAAACACGCTTAGAAATGTGGGGCATTAGAATGGAAATTATCTGTTCCAAAAATAATACCAAAAGATCAGCATACAGAATTTTAAAAAGCAGAGTATGGAGACTGGCTCCTAGAAATAGAACCACCAGTAAAACTGAGAAGAGTTCTATGGAGTTGACTTACTAAATGAGTATCAGATATATTTTACATAGCACAAATCATGATGATTACAACCTAGACTAATAGAATTGTAGAGGAAAACTGTAGCATAAATTAAAAATAACTACTACTAAAATAAGCTTACTTGTGCAGGAATAACACATAGGTAAGTGGATATAAAACATCAGCCAACAGATGTGACAACAGCTCCTCTCATTGAGGTAATAATGGAGGAGGTTGGGTGGGGGGAGATTGCTGGCAGCCATATTTTTTAAATGGTGAGAGAAATGACTTTCCTAAGAAGGACAAAGTCAAAATATAAGTCTTTTTCCAGCAAAATACCACAAAAGAGGGTCAACACACCAAAGAATATGAAAGTTGATATCACGTTTGAGGAGAAAGTTCTGGCAAAGTTCCTTGTGACAAGAAGCTTTCAACAACAACAACAACAAAAACTTGAAGCACCTTATAAAGTTTTATCAAAAAGAAGACACTTAGTAATTAGGGTTTCTCAATTACAACATAAATTACATGTTATACTTTACAATAGGATTCATAGGCTTTGTGATATTAAAATTATATATTTAGATAGCATATTTTGTCCAAGCAAAGAAAAAATATATGCTAAAACTCACACAAAGTTTTTACTTCTGAGAAATATAACAATCAATCCATTGCTTTTAGCTCTCAAGAGATTACCCATATTAAGAAAAATGATTTGCATTTGGCCACTTTACATGAGATTCAAAAGAGAACACTCAATCAATTTAACAAGTTTGAAAGAATAGCTTCTTTATTGCTTTTCTAAAAATTCTGTCATCTGGAATTGCCATTTTTCCAAGAAAAGTCTATACCCTATATCATTTTTAAGGCAATGCCTTTTTCTTAAAATAAGAAAGAAATTTTTAGCTTCATATTTACATCATCCAAATTTGAATTACTTCAACAAACGACAATGTATTTTGTGATTCATTAAATTCAAAGCACTCAGAGTATCAACAGTTAAAATGACAAAGCCTTGCCCTGTCTAGACATCTCAGCACTCTCCATACACATTTGAACTTTCAAAGGAGATGTAACAACTGAAGGAACAAATAAAGTCATTCTCATAATTAGGATGTTATTTTTTATATATCATAATAATAGTTTTAAAATACTTTGGAATTCAAATCAAATTAGGAAAAAATTTGACAATTCATCCCAACTGCTGCAGAGATTTAACAATACTTTAAAAAATTGACTCATTCCTACTTATCTAAACAATGCATACAATTTATCATTTTCATTCTAAATTAATAGGATAGCACATTCCCCAAAGTTGTAATCTAGAGTGAACATGGAAAAATAATTCAGTAAAAGATAAAGAACAGCAAAGTATTTTTCCTATAAGGGAATAACATGATAAGGCATTAAAAGCTTCCTGATTGTCCTATAGAACTAATGTTTATGGTTTCTTTTGAATAAGCTCCGTAAGCGGAGCTGTCAGTCTTAAAACTCAAGAAAGTTACATTTGTCTTATCTGAGTTCCTTTCTCAGGAAACCAAATCAGGTCTCCCAGATAGTATCAAGGAACTGAACCTTAACTGATCAACACATCTGGACAATGAGATTCCAGACCCCTCATTTATCATGAATGCCTAAGCAACCACCTGCTTTCTGTTAGTTTCTCTTCCTTACTCCTCCCTAGTTCCTTTTCTCCCACACATCATTACATTTCTCCCTTGCTATATAAAGCCTCCAATTTTAGTGGATCGGGGAGATGGATTTGAGACTGATTTCCCATCTCTTCAGCTGTAGCACCCGATTAAAGCCTTCTCTGGCAATGTTCATGATTGGCTTTCTGTGCAGCAAGCAGCTGGAGCTAGACTGAACCCGTACATTTTGATAACAGCATCAATTCCCAAAGAAGACATGATTTTTCATCATGCCAATGAGTGTGAATGTCCATCTCAGACCTAAGCTGGAGGAAAAACTGCTAATACCTTACTGTAACCCTGACTCTTTTCTCAACTGTCACAGATAAAGTAGATCAACTCACTTGTCTTTTCTTGGCATGCACACACACACACGTTGATCACTGAAAAAAGTGGCTGGGGCCACATTGAAGGTCAGCCCTGAGTTTTGTAGACACTAAATAATTAAACACAGAAAGTGAGATGTCAATGGCTTTATGATGAGGAGTTCTAATTCCTCATGCCCACATCCTCAGAAAACAAAAACAAAAACAAAAAAAACTTCTGATTGCTTTGCCTTGTCAGTGGTCTTTGAATCAGTAAGGAACCAGGACACATATGAGGGTAAAAGAAGAAAGTTCTGAGTGGGTCCAGCCAATATGCTGAATAGTTGCTACATCCTGATTTATGATTGACAGCTAGAAGGTTAGCGCTTTGGAAACAAGTATCCATTTTGTCAATAGTGATAAATCTCTTTCAATTGACATGCATTTGAAATTGTGACTTAAGTTTTTTATACTTATAAAGAGAAAATGCAAACATGCTTGTCACAGTTAGTTTGGAATAGGTTAAACAGTTAAACTAGGACTTTGTCCCATAGAGACAGAACATGAACAATTTTTAATTTTTAATAGAGACAAATCTGGAGTTTCACAAGGAATAGAATTGCTAAATATTCTTACCTTAAAAGAGTAATGTAAAATAAAGAAAGATCAAAGGAAGCCATATAAAGATACAATTGTCTTGAAATATCCATTTTTATAAATGAAAATATGGCACATTATGTCATATTTGCACAGTTACTAGATTATGGAGAATGTGGAGTCTGACTGAACTCTACCACATGGTTGTGTGGTCTGGGTAGCATATAAAATTACCTGTGCTGATGCTGGAAGAAGTCTCAAGCTCTTATAAGTGAACCACAAGTCAGCCTACTAATCCATAATCAAGATCAAAGAGTAAGCATAAATTCCCACATTTGTGCTAGTATCATACAAATATGACAATAAACATGGCAATAATAATAAGCTCAACATGTTTTATTACACAGTTCAACTTGACAACCCTACTGGAAGACCGCTAAGCTTTGGTTAACTGTAAGTGAAAAGGGTACTTCTTAGGAGTATACGTTGTCTTAAAAGAGTGAGGTTTCACTGTGAAGCTGATAGGAGTTGATGCCCAGAACATTTGGCATCTTCTTTCACCACAGTGGTAAGACAAAGATTTAATGAGAATTTTATCCTTAACTTGTAAGCATGGACGACATATTGGAGGTTCTATTTTATCTATTGCTACTTTTTATGATACCACATACCAAAAATGTTAGGAAGACTCACACTTGTTTCAGTTTCTAGAGGTTTCTAGGAGTTTTGAGAAAGATGTGTTCCCTCAAAAGTGATATATCTAAGTTAGTGACCTGCAGGACACCAAGAGGCAAGTATATTTGATCTGACTCTTTCACTGAGATGCAGAGACCTTAAGAACAAAAAATGTTACTAAAAATTGAGTCCTAGAACTAGAAATTCCAAATAAGAGAAATGTTTATTTAAATTTTGAAAAGAATTTTCTAAAATGAAAATACAGTTTACCAGAAATACTGACTATAAAAATAGTGAGTTCCAGAAATCCCCATAACATAAACACTAAAAGATGGAAACACAGAATGTTGATTTTAGAAGTGTTCTTGAAAAGTCTTTTCCACCTATAAGGACTTGTACACAGGTTAAAATCTACAAAGCACTTCTGAGTCCTCAGCAATAATGTGAAATATCCTGGATGTTATTATCATGGAATCCAAAGAGGCTTGCTTCTCCTTAACCTTTTACTAAATCTTCTTTTTTATCACAGCTCTTTGTGCTGATATCGACCACCTGGTATTTAGGACCAAAGCCTTTTTCAACAGAAGCTTTGCAATGTTTTCAAGAACAACTTAAAAGTGGAAATGCTTTATGAAACACTCCTGTTTCTCCATTCATTGACATGTCAGTCTTTCAGTGAGGCAATCTGGCTTCCATGAATAAAAAAGTGAATAGGACACAGATTCTTAAAACATAATAATTACAATTAGTTTCTCCATTTGAAATAAACTATAACACAGGTTATGGAGAGTGGGAGTGAATAGTTTGAGATCCCATTGAAAACCTAGGTGGTCTGTCCAATTAGAAGCCAGAAATAAAGGAGACCAGAAAAACAAGTATGGTCCAGACCCATAAGCCTTGGAAATTTTATGCTACTTGGAAATTCTGTTCATTTGGTTTGTTTATTTCATTTTGTGACTAAACTTAGCCTCCTTGAACAATGTTCTCAGTTCCTTTGTACTTGGACAAATATCTGATAATTTGCTTTAATTGATAAAGTGCAAATAATATTTCAGTGTTGGCAAATATATCAATGGGACAGAATAGAGGTCTCAGAAAAAGACCCTCATAAATGTGAACAACTTATCTGGGACAAAGGATCAGGTGCAATTCTGTGAATAAAAGATGGTTTATTCAATAAATGTTGACTGAGCAACTGGACATCACATGTACAAAAATGAATTTAGACATTAATTTTACATGCTTTCCAAGAAAAAAACACACCTCAAAATGGATCACCAACCTAATTGCAAAATCAAAACTAATAAACTCCTAAAAGATAACATATTAATAGAAGAAAATGTAAAATGGTCTTGGATATGGTGATGACTTTTTAGATACAACACAAAAAGTGTGATTCATGAAAGAAATAATTGGTATGCTGGACATTGTGAAAATCAAAAACTTCTGCTCTGTGACAGACAAGGTCAACAGAATGAGAAGACTGATTACAGACTGAGAGAAAATATTTTAAAAAGATACAGCTGATAAAAGACTTCCTTCCAAATAATAAAAAGAACTTCCAAAACTCATCAATAAGACATTCAAAAGCCTGATTAAAAATTGGGCAAAAGCTATGAACAGACATCTCTCTGAAGATATAAATATGGCAAATAAGCATAAGAATGGTTGTTCAACATCATATGTCATTAGGAAAGTGCAAATTAAAACATCAAGTTACAACTGTATACCAGCAGAATGGCCAAAATCCAAAACACATGAACTACCAAATACTGTGAAACAATAGAACTATCATTCATTGATGATAGTAATGTAAAATGACACAGCTACATTGGAAGACAGTTTTGTGGTTTCTTAGAAGAAATTGGTCATTTGGGTTATCAGATTTGTGAGTTATTCATTGCATTCTTTTATTATCCATTTAATGTCCATAGGATCTATAGTTTTGCTTCCTGTTTCATTTCTGATATTAATAATTTGTCTTCCTTTTTTCTTAGCTTGGAGGCTTATTGATTTTATGGATCTTTTCAAAGAACAAGATTTTGGTTTAATTGATTTTCTCTATTTCCTATTTTCAATTTCATTGCTTTCTGCAGAAGTTTTTATTAGTTCTATTCTTTTGCTTACTTTAGATTTAATTTGCTCTTCTTTTTCTAGTTTCCTGAGGTAGACATTTAAATGATTGATTTCAGAACTTTCTTCTTTTTTAATATATGCAGTCAATGCTAGAAATATCCCTCTGTGCACTGCTTTTTATGCATCTTACAAAGTTTAATAAGTTGTATTTTTATTTGATTTGGTTCAAATGCTTTTTAAATATCTCTTGAGATTTATTCTTTGAGCAATGTATTTATAAGCATTTTGTTTGATTTCTAATAATCTGTTTTTCTATCTATCTTTCTGTTATAATTTTTATTTTAATTCTATTGTAGTCTCAGGGTAGAAATTGTATGATTCTATTCATTTTCAAAATGTATTTTATGGTCTAGATTTTTAGGCTATCTTGGAGAATTTTCCATGTCAGGTTGAGAGAAATGTGTATTTTTCTGTTAGATGAACTAGCCTTTAAATGTCAATTATATCCCATTGATTAGAGATTCTGTCTTCAGGATTCAATTGTTTCCTTATTTTCTGACTGTTGGATCTGTCCATTTGTGATAAATTGGTTTTGAAGTCTCCAACTATAGCAGTGAAATCATCTATTTCTCCTTGCAGTACTATCAGTTTTGTTTCATGAGTTTTAACATAATGTGCCATATACATTAAGGATTGCTATGTATTCCTGGGAAATTGACCCCTTAATCATTATGCACTGCCTGTCTTTATCCCCGACAAGTTTCCTTGCTCTGAGATCTGATCCGTCTGAAAATAATATGGCTGATCACACTTTCTTATGATTGCTGTTAGCTTGGTATGTTTTTCACCCATCCCTTTGCTTTTAATCTATATGTGTCTTTATATTGATTATGGAAATACAAAATATCAATATAAAATGGGAATGCAAAAATATACCATGCTAGCCCATACTAATCACAAGTGAGTTTTTTGTAGACAACTTATAAGTGGGTCTTGTTTTTGATCCACTCTACTAGCAATCTCTATATTTTAATTGGGGTACTTAAAGCATTGATGTTTACAGTGATTATTGATATAAGTAGGTTAATATCTACCACATTTGTTACTGTGTTATATTTGTTGCCCTTATTCACTCCCCATCCCAAGCTTCTTTCAAGATTTTTTACTTATTTTCAATTTTCTACTGTTAGAATATTATATGCACAGATGTCATTTGTTAGTTTGATTGTTTGCATTTATACTCCTTGGTGTTCTCTGAGCTTCCTGAATCTGTAGTTTGATGTCTTATATTAATTGGGAAAAGTTTTCAGTCATTATCACTTCAAATATTTCTTCTGTTTCCTTCTTTCTTCTCCTTCTAGTAATCTCATTATGCCTACATTATACATTCTGTAGTTACATCGTTGTTGATATTCTCTTCTTTTTTTTCCATTATTTTTTTCTTTGTTTTCAGTTATGAAAAGTTCTATTGCAATCTCATCAACCTCAAAGATTCTTTCTTAGTGGTGTCTAGATTACTGATGAGCCACGCAAAGGGATTCTTTACTTCTGCTACAGTATTTTTTAATCTCCAACACTTTTAAATTTTTTCTTAGAATTCTTACCTCTGTTTGAATTACCTGTTTTTGTATATTCTCTACTTTTTAATTAGTGCATTTAGCATATTAGTCATAGTTCTTTTAAATTCACAGTCTGATATTTACGAAATTCCTATCATATCTTGATCTGGTAATAGTTATTTCTGTCTTTTCAAATTATGTGGATTTTTTTCCTTTTAGTAGGCCTTATAATTTATTATTGAAAGGTAGACATGATACAGTGGGCAAAAGTAATTTGGTAAAGAAGTCTTAAGTGATGTAATGGTACAATGTAGTGGGAGGGGAACTTTCTACAGTCCTCTAATTAAGTCTCTGTCTTTTAGTGAGCCTGGTCTATAAATGTCACAAGTGCCTTTCAGTTGTTTTGGTTTTTGAATTTTTTCATCCCCTTAGGTAATAAGGCTAGTGTTGGATATTTTCCTTTCCCCCAGTGAGTTAGACTCATAAAATTTCTGTAGGATAGGCTCTGGTAAAATAATTTCTCTTGTGGATCGACCTTTGTAAGTAGAAGATAATGTATATTTCATAATGGTTTGGTTCCTTTAACTTTCTTGTACCAAACGTATGAGATTTTTCTCTGATATTTATTTTGAGAACCTAGAACAGCTCCTGGAGGTGAAACTCCCAAAAGTATAGGGGCCTCCCAATAACTGGATCCCTCTTGAGTTTTTACCTCTCAGACTTGTCCACACTGAGCCTCTAGCAATTAATCAATTAAAGTTCAGGCTTTCCTTCCCTGGTACTTGTTTCTAAGAAGGTTTCAGCTTGAGAGTTTCTACTCCACTCCAGTTAAGTCACGAAATATCTGCCTGTGAGTCTCTCCAAATTTCAAAGCCATGGTTCACCTGTGATCTCATTTCTCCAATGGATCTAAAAAGAGTTGTTGGTTTTTCAGTTTGTATACCTTTTTTAGTTGTTAGAATGAACAGGCCACTTCTAAGCTCCTTATGTGCTGGACCAGAAGAGGGAAGTCAATAATTGTGATTTTTTTCTCCACACATCTCTCTTTCTTAAAGAGTCCAGGTCTGGAATAAGTTGTATGCTCCATGGCAATTCTTTCTTGAGATTTTTCTGGCTTCCCACAAACATTTGTACCCAGACAAAAGATGAAATGTGAGCTCTGCCATGCTGATAATAAAGCAGAGCAAACAATATGTATAAATAGCACACTCTTCCCAATTCCTAACCCTCTTCTGCCCCAACCTATTTGCACTTTCTGTTCTTCTTACCTGGAACTCCCCTACTTGGTTATTTGCATACCTTACTATTCTTATTTTATGTAGGTATCTGCTCAAATATCAATTTCTCAAAGAAGTCAGTCTTGCTAAATTAACAGTCAGAGTGCTCTGCAGATACCTATCTTATTTAGGTATCTGCTCAAATATCAGTTTCTTAAAGAAGTCAGTCTTGCTATCAGTCACAGTGCTGTCTCTTTAGTCTATTTTATTTGCTTTATGGTATAATATCTGTTTTCATGTATTTGTGTTTGTATACATATAGAGCCAAATATATATGTATATGTGTGTATAATATTTATACACACATACTTATTTACCTCCCATACTAATAACACAATAACAATATTTCTTTGGTGCTTACAGTGCCAGATATTTACCTTTTACTTATGAAAAAACTGAGGTTCAGAGAGGCTAAGTCATTTGCTTAAGTTTATGAAGCTGGTATCTAACAGAACCAGGGTTTAAACTCAGGTGCATGTGTCTTTCAAAGTCATTCAAGGAGCACACAGTCTCCGTGGTGTGTGGCCCAATAGAAGAACATTCACAGTTATATATTTATATATGTGTGTGTGTGTGTATATATATATATGCACACACATATACATGTATATATACACATAAACATACATACATATTATATAAATTATTTATGTATATATTATGATATTGATCATATCATATATGTATATATCATGCTTATTAATATATATTACATGTATATAATATGCATTATGCGTGCATGCTTCATTATATGCCTCTCACTGAAATGTAAGTTCCATGAAGGCATGAGCTTTACCTTGTTAACTACTATACCCCCAGGACCTAAAGGACTAGGAACAGTCTGCAGGGTGTTCTTTAGAGATCTTCTAATATTCTAATAGTTTTTCAAGTGTTCCTCATAATTCTGTTAGGCCTTTCCACAAATATCTGTTGAGTAAATGAATGCATTTGTGAGTGAATATATCCATCAATAATGGACAAATGAAAATGAAAATTGAAAATTACAGGTGTATAGATAACATGTAAGCTTCAGGAACAGACAAAAATATGACTTGGCATGTAACAAGGCTATGCTGGCATTTCTTTCTTACTAATGATACTAAAATTTACTTTATTGACACTCAGTTTGCAAATGGGGTGTTCAGGTGATGAATTCAAGTAGAGGCATACATTCATTCATGAAGAAGCCTTACTTTTGAGGGGATTGTTTACAGGACAGAAGGGGAAGGGAGCATTATTACAATGCAAGATAACTCCCAGACTTTTTCAGAGACCAGCTTAAAATACTGGCAAATTAGTTACTATTTTAGACTATATTGATAGATCTCCAATAGCTATAATTAAGTTTTTTCTTCTCAAGAAGAAAAAAGTGATCAATGACATTTTCTAAGGTTTATTTTAATTGTGTAGCAAAATACATCTCTCAAATGCTGTCATTTGTGAGGACTTCAATAGAAGACTTAATGAGGGTTTGGAAACATGCAGACAGTAATCATCATTTATCACAGGCTGACAAAAAAGAGTATTAACATATCTAAAAGGGGCCTAAGGTTAATGGATATTTGGCAAAATGAAAGCCCTGTTTAGAGTATTTTTGTCACAAATTGGAGTACGTCAATTTACTTCTTGAACCTCATATCAGCATAATTCTGCTTGTCACCATCTGTGTTCATATGTCTGAGTTTGCATTTCTAATCCCAATGTAGGAGCTAAAATTTTTTTGTAAAACCAGGATTACAGGACTTAGGGTCTACTTTTAGTATCAAATAATTTATACTTATAATGCAAAATTTGTAGCACCCAGAAAATTCAGGGGAGAAAAGGAAAAAAATATTGATTCATAACCAAAATAATCAGGTGCCAATATTTTGGTGTAGTTTTATAATTTATGATTATTGTTAAGTATATTTCAGATTTTATTGTATATACAATTTTTAACTTTTTTAACTAAAAGGATTGTCCTCAGACTTAAACATTTCGTGGTTAAATAATACATCATATAATAAGCTATTGTATATTTACAATAACTTATTGTGTATTTCAAAACAGCTAGAAGAGAATTATTGGAATGTTTCTAGCATAAAGAAAAGATAGATATTTAAGGTATTAGTTATCCCAATTACATTGATTTAATCTTTACAAATCATAGGAATATGTTAAATTATATATATCCTGAAACCATGTACATCTATTATGTATCAATAAAAATATAATTATATATATTAAAAAGTACATTAGAAGCAGACTTATTCAGTCGTTCAATTGGTCTTTATTGCTGAGAACTTGGAATATTCTTTTCTTTGCACTTTTTTCAATGCTTCATTGAACACTTTTGTGACTGTTTGTTTCTGAATTCAATCTAATGTTCTTACTCTGCAGTCCAGACAGCAGAATTTATGGATCAAAGATTCAGAGCAATTGTAAAAGTCCATTTTTAAATTTTCAATTTGTTTTAAAAGGTTGGACCATGCATTATTATTTTTGATACTAGAGATACAATAAGGTCTGAATACATCATAGAATATGTGCCATCATCCTGACCTTGAATTTTTCCCTATCTACAGCAGATGGGACCTGGGCCAACCTAAGAAAACACTATTATTTTTAAAAAATATTTTGTTCTTTGAAACGAAAAAAAAAAAAACAAAAAAAAAACACAACCTCTGTTCCACAATATATGTGGAGTTGGGACCAGTGTCAGGGTTGGTTGATATTACTTCACATGTAAGCCAAAGACATGGGGACAAGGACACAGAAACCATAGGAGAAACAACAAGCTTTGCAGAAGCAGCCAGTTTGCACTGAGGCAAGAGGCCAGGTTGTCCCAGGAGCAGGGAAAGACTGTGATACGTGATCAAGTCAGCCTCAAGAGTTGGAACTTCCACGAGACCTGGATGTACTGTCCAAGATGAGCCCCTCTTCTTACAACCAACATCCTGTTTCTATAAGCTTCTCTGAGTGCATGCCTGCTTTTTGAAACAGAAGATCCCTGTCGAAGCACATACCAGTGCCAAAAACGACAGCTTTTAAAATTTAACTGTTTCCAGGCTGGTCGCGGTGGTTCATGCCTGAAGTCCCAGCACTTGTGAGGCTAAGGTGGGCGGATCACGAGGTCAGGAGACGGAGACCATCCTGGCTAAGACAGTGAAACCCCATCTCCAGTAAAAATACAAAACATAAAAATTAAAAATTAGCCACGCATGGTGATATGCAGGAG
The DNA here is from genome assembly GCA_963573385.1 of Cacajao melanocephalus. Lineage (NCBI taxonomy): Eukaryota > Metazoa > Chordata > Mammalia > Primates > Pitheciidae > Cacajao > Cacajao melanocephalus. The sequence goes on from CAUYLG010029163.1 coordinate 24,997, forward strand.
AATTGCTTGAACCTAGGAGGCAGAGGTTTCAGTAAGCTGAGATCATACCACTGCACTCCAGCCTGGGCAACAGAGTGACTCCGTGTCAAAAAAAAAAAAAAATTAACTGTTTCCAAATTCTCAAGAGCTTCCAGAGAAACCAAAGGTGATACATGATTACTGCTTAAGGGCTGACATCAACTGAAGACCTATTTATGAGTTCGCTCTCTATAAACACATATGCACTCATACATATATGAACATACATAGACATGCCCATATATGTGTACACACACGCACACACACATCATGACTGTGGCTTTCTGATGGAAGGACCTAATAAAGATTTGAAGGCCAGTGATGGTTCCCTGCAAGCACAACTTAACACTATCCTTTAATGCCCTGAAACCCAAGGAGAGAAATGTATGGAAAAGCAAATCTATAATTTAACCTCAGGAAATGGCATAAAAGAAAGTAGAAGTTTATAGAAAATCTATAAATTAGCCAAAAGAAATTTATGATTAGCTTCCAAGTAAACGGACAAGGAGGGTAATGTCATAACATTAAAATGATAAAGCATTTAATAAACTATTAACATACTACACAATGGTAATTATGCATCTGAATTAGCAGACATGTCATTACGGGGAAAGGGTAACTTACTGGTTGATCCCACTGAGTCAGAGCTGATGTGTCCCTCTGTGAGCAAGTGACAGAGCCTGGATGTGAGCCTAGAGCCTCTTTGACCCCACAGGTCATGGTTTATTTCCACTAAGCCAGAAAACAGAAAACATACCTGTCCTTATGCTACTGACTTATCCTTAAGGCAAACACATTTGTAGAGCTTGCTTTTCTACCATCAAGGATTGAAACCTCAGGAAGCTTGCCATTATCCCCTCAACTCATATCCTCCAAGACTTCTTGGCTTTTTTTTTTTTTTTTTTTTTTACAATTGCAAACTGTGGGGACTAAGTCATATCACTAAATAAGAGGCTGAAGCGACAAGATTTAGAATATGAGTTGCTTGAGTCAGACACACTTTAGGCCAAGCTTGTGGTGAAAGTAAGAGAAATTAGAGGAAGGAAGAAAGAAAAAGAAGCTTTCTCAACTGTATTTCCTTGTTCAGGCTTTCCCTCCCTGCCCCCACCTCGACCAAGTACTGGTCAAAATTATTCTTCTGCTTTCCCAGATTCTGTTAAATGTTTTTAAATATCACTGCTTAGACTCATCCGTTCATCTATCTGTGAATACAGGGGAGGATTCACATTACTGATTTTTCTTACCATGAAACTTTTATTTTCAGGCTTAAGTAAATTGATGTTCATCTGCAATTCCCCTATAATCTCCCAGGCACACTCACTCTATATGGATGTGCTCTACGAGACATACAGCTCCACTGTGGGTGAAATGGAATGTAGTTACTGAAATGAAATGTAAAAACTAAGAAGAAAAAAATCACTGCAGCACTCCATTTCCAAAGGGTCAGGCTAGAATTTATCCTCCAAAGTATTCTCCCAGGCTTTATCTCACCCTGGGCTTGATGGTGCTGTTGGGAGATTCCAGAATTACTTTTCTATCAATAATAGCATTCTACTATGTTATGTTTATGTATTAAATCATTCACTCACTGAAAAACATTTATCAGTGACCTTTATGTACCAGGCACTGTGCCAGACGCTTAAGGAATAAAATACAGGTTTAGTAAGATCTGGATTCCCTCTGTTACAGGAAGAAAAAATAACCAATCAAAGAGGACTGAGATAGGGCTTCAGGTAGAAACTCTGGAGACCAAGAAAAGTACACTCGTTCTGCACAAAGGCTATCAGAAGTTCAGCCAGAGAGGCCACTTGTGATTTAATACTTGCAAAAAAGGAGGGCATGTGCAAAAAAATAAAAATAAAAAAATAGGATGGCTACCTGGCTACCATAACAAGAGGAGATGAAGACACACGAGTCTTGCAATGTGACAGGGCCTAGTTATGGATGCTGTGTGGGGACAGGGAATAGGATGATTATGGGAGACCAACCCTGCCCAGTGAAGCCAAACGCCAGGTACATCACAGAAGACCTCCTAAGCCTTGGTAAGGGCTTTAACTTCACTCTGCCTGTAATTAGCAGTGGCTGGGACAATGTGAAGGAGGCTGCCTTGATGGTGGTCATCTGGGTTCTGGTCCAAGGCTCGTTACAGGTGGCAGATGTTAAATCCCAGATTGTACAAGATCCAGAGGGGGCTCTAAATTCCTGGTTTGAAGAAGAAAATGAAGGTTAGAAAAAAGAGAGAGTCTCTGCTATGCTATTTATCAACTGGTAAGACCAGGGTCAATAAATTAACGCTTTCTCTCTGTTTACTTGCACATTGAGGATAAACTGGGTTGCTCTGATTAGGCAAATATCGTAGTGTAGAAAATGTCTTCCTGCCCTTGTGAAGATAAAGCACATCGTGGTGTTTACTAAGATTCCCTCTTCCTGCCCACTTCCCCGAGAATTCCACCTTCACCACCTGTGTCAGTCCTGAGCTTTGGAGTTGCAAAGGCCAAATCTCTGGCTATAGACCTGATTTCAGTGGCCTGAAGTCAAATCTTTGGTTAAAGGTTTGAGTCCGAGTCCAAGAGAAAGCCAATAATTACACTGCTGTGTGTGGGTGCAGGGGGTAGTCTCTGATCTCCTAACCTATTCTTGGCATGATCACAGGCACCTCAGATGGTTCTGGGGAAGTCAAGGGAAGAGGGATCCTGGGCTCCTATATTCATTTCCTTCCTATTGCTGCTGCGGTAAGTTACCACAAAGTTGGTGGCTTTTCAGAAACCGTATTTGCTCTTAGAGTTTGGTTCCCAGAATGGGTTTCAGTGGGTCAAAATCACAGTGTCAGCAGGCCCACACTCTCCAGAGGCTCTCGGGGAGAATAATATCCATGTGTTTGCTGGCCTGTAGAGGCTGTCCACACCCCGGGGTGGGTGGCTCTCTTCCATCTTCAAAGCCACAGTCTTCAAATATTGCTCCCTCTGCAAAGGTCATGACAATGTCTTTTCTCTTCTGTCCCTGTAGTCAAATGTTTCTCTGCCTCCTTCTTGTAAGGACACTTGTGATTACATTTAGGGCCCACCTAGTTAATCCAGGACATTCTCCTTATCTCAAGATCCATAATTTAAAACTCCTTTTGCCATATACGGTAAGGTAAGGTATTCACAGGTGGAATGGGGATTAGGGCCCAGACATCTCTGGGGGCCATTACGTATGCTACCATAACTTCCTTTGACAAGTAAAGCCTGGAGAGCCCTAGGGCTCAGTGGTGCCTGGGGTAAGGTGAGTCAGACACCCTGAGCACATGATTTAAGGAGGCCCTCGCACTCAGGGACATACAAGTGAAAGATGAGCACCTGAGAATGAATACTTCCTTCAATTTTGTGCAGTAGGTGCCTCTCTCATACCACCTTAGTCTGAGACCTGTCTTGAAGTGGCTCAGTTCTCCAACCTGGCAAAGCAGTGGAAGAGCAGAAATGGGTAGGGATTTCTCTAGGCAGCATGCTAAGACAGTCCAGTGGAATTCCTGCTGGTTCTCAGAGCCAGGCCGAGTGTCTGTGTGTATGTGGAGTGGGGCATAGGGTGGCAGACAGGCAGGAAGGTTTAGAGCAGTAGAATGATTTCCCAGTAGTACAGGAGTAACACCTCATTCTAGTAACAACCCAGTGTAGAGTCGATTTTGCTCAGAGAGAGCCAGGCTTAGAGAGGCTTTGCCTTTTTCTGGGAATGTGATTGATTGCAAGCCACCAAGGGGATGAAGTTGTCTCAGAGCTTGCCTGCATGGCCATCACCAAAGAGTAAATGAGCTCTCTGCCCCCTAAAGGTACATGCATCAGAGAAACGTGATGGGAAGACCATGGATCGGCAGCACTTAAACCTCCGGGTGAATAGGGCCTCAAAGAGGAAATGAAATGCAGGCATTACACATCTTGTACATGCATCCACGATGTCTCCTCTATGAAACACATTCAACCATGATGTTTCTTTTCTCCTGGCTCACCCTGCAAGGACTAAACAGCTGTTTGTGCACCATTTGTTTTGAGCGTCCTGTGTCTTGGAAACTCAGTGAAGACCAGCACCTTCCTCAAATCCAGGCCTGGCTGTCTTCCTGGAGGATGAATGCCTACCCGACTGTCTTCCTTTACACCTCCTCCTTCTCTGCTTCATGCACGCCCAGCCAAGAGGACAGTGACTCATGCTAATTATACAGTAACAGAAGAAAAAAAACCACATTTTTTTCCCCCAACAGCAGCTGGGACTTTCTATTTATTTGCCCACTATTTATAACTCACTTAGACAAGAAGGTCTTATCTCCTCCTCCTACCACACTCTCCCAAATGAAGTTTCTCTAGGGCAGATCCACTTTTATCTAAATTGGCTGGACAGAGGAGCACAGCATATATAATCCGTAATAAAACAGATAAGGCTCTCTCCTTGTGCTTGATATAAAAATAACCAACAAGCAAAATGAGCATGGATAGGGAAAAATTAATTTGCTTCCCTGCCTAATTACTAGATGCAGGATAAATGTATCTGCTTAGCTCTCTAATTATAATAACTTAGCAGTTACGTGAAACTCTTTCTCTTCAAAAATACCACCTTCTGCTGACACTAAATAATTAATCTTTGGCACCCTAGTGTGAGCATCTTATCTGAGCAGGAAAAGGACCACAGGTTGGAGGAGAGCGGAGCAGGGTGAGGTGCTGAGAACTCCTTTTATCACTAAGCAGAAGTTGTTCCCTGAGTCTCAGTTCCCTGGCCCAGCACTTGTGTGCTTGGGAAGAATCTGCATGCCTCAGCTGGCCCAGTGGGCCCAGGGCTCTGCCAGCTGCAGGGAGAAGTCTACCAGCCAGTGCTGGAGCCTGTGATCACTCACCCTGCTATGTCACCAGAACTCCTCCTCCAGCAACAGCCAGAGGTGTCCCTAAGGGAGCGGAGCCCCAGGGTGCCAAGCGAGAGCAGGAGTGGTTATCAGGCCAGCCACATAAGGTGTCTGCAGCCTGCTCCTGGGCTTTCTGTTCAGTTCTTGGTTTGATGTTCCGTTGCCTGGCCCTACCTTCCTTTATCTGGTGGTGGGATTCAGCTCTTGGCATTACTCATGTCCACTCAGAAGTTCTGATAAGGTCTGTGACTCCCACACTCACCAGATACAAGACAAGTCATTGTCTCCATACCCTGTGGCCTTACTGAGAAATACTGCACGGGAGTTCTGGTGCTTTAAAGGAACACAATTTCTGGCTTGGGGTAGAATGGGGTTTGATGCTCCATCCTCCTGAAAGGCAGCTGTCTGTTTTCCATCCCTGAAGGAAATGTCCTTGAGCCCACCCTCTTCCCACATATTTCTCATCCCCTGCCTTGGCCCTTACCAGAGAGGGCAGGAGTCTTTGACCCGGACCAGGACTCAAGTTACAGACCAAGAAGAAGGGAATGGTGTCTTGTCTCCCTAGTGCATGCCTTCCAGCAGCTTCTGAGGCCCTATGGTTATCAGACATTGGTATACATTAGGATTACTTAAGAAAGAAAAAGTAATCCAACACAGTAATTGTGTTTGGTACTTGATAAACGCTTAATGAAGTTTGTTTTAAAAATCAAAATATTCAAATTATTTGCTAAAGGCTTATTTTTGGTGACTTTCAGGGAGAGGAAAACACATAACAAAGCAATTAAGGGGATCTACAACTATGAGAAATCAGCTTCATCTCTAGCTGGGGTGGGAGAAGAGGTGATCATTTAAAACAATCATCGCCACTTAAACCGTGGTTGTATTCTGCTTTTATTTTATTTTTCTTATTTTTATAAGCATAATAGACCATATGCATATTGCTTAAATTTAAAATTTATTAAAGTTCCAAGCAACTATAATGGGATAAGAATTATAACTACTAATTACATAGCTTAGAGGCAATGTAATTATGCAACAGTTTGGGGGGAAGAACAGATGAATGCAATGCAATGGATCTCTGTCTTTCTCATTTCTTAATATTGGGTTTATTCTTAACCATGGAAAAAGGCCAAACTCCAGATCTCCACCAATCATCTCCCTATAGTTCAGCTAAAAATACATTTCTGGTAAAATCATATGGATTCAGAATAAGAATGAGGCAAAGAAACACATGAATTTGCTACATCTTCTCACAACACACCTGTGAGGTGGGGACCTTAATTCTCTTTTCGCAAATCAGAAATCTGAACTCTAGGTCTAACTTGGTGCTAAATTCCCATTGCCTACTTCTGTTTGTCACACAGTGGATCAGGTCAGAGCATCAGTTCAGGGAGAAGAAGAGAATCGTGTAAGGCCTTGACAAAGAGTCCCAGCACAGAATTATATTGTCAAGAAGTCACTGAGGCACCAGAATGTGGGAGAAGAATCAGAACTTTTCTTCATGAAGCCTAGAGATGAAATCATAATGAAAGCTTCAGGAAGCTCTCTTTCCATTTAATACTAAAAGAAAACTGCCAGACCTTCTGAGTTCTTATAGAAAGTGGATGGCTTTTGTGGTAGTCAGCTTTCTAGAGATGAATAAACATGGGAAATAAATAGGCTTATCAGAGATGTTGTAGGAGAAATACAATCTGCAATCAGATGACTGCTTCTCTTTAGGTCGTTTTCAAATCCGAGGACCTCTGAACTCCGTGTTTCAACTGCTGTTGTCTTAGTTTCATAATCTTCAAAACGAGAGAAGTTGAATTAAAGCCTAAATAAATGTGTCAAGCTTCATAGCTATGTATGTATGTATGTGTGCCCTGAAATGAAGCCTACATTTAAGTCTAGCTTGTGAAGATTCCATATTACGCTGCTGCATTCAGTCAGCTAACTGCATGTTACTGCAACAAATGATAAATAGATTGTATTTTCTGATCAGTTGATTAATAAAACAATTGTAAAGAAGATCATCATTATGCTATTTAGATTGATCAAAAATGGCAGAGTCGAGTGGTCTAAGTTTTTCTTAGAGGATGTCTATCTTATTTTCGGAATAAAAGCAGACACTATATAATAAAAACAGCCACTCTGTGCTTTCTACTTTCCAAGTGTGTACCATGTTTCCCATATGTAAACTGCATAGCAAATTTTTATTAATAGTTACTATTTCGATTACACAGAAAAAAATGTGAAGCTCATATATGAGAGGTGCCATGTCCAAAGTCCCCACAGCTGGTAATTCCAGTCTGATTCTGAAGCCCTTGCTCCTTCTATGGCATATACTGCCCAAGAATAATAAGAGAAAACAGCCCCAAAGAGTTAAGATGTTATTCATTCTCATGATTTCATGCCAAATTATTTTTTAGGTAATGTAGTCCTGTAAAACAAGTGGCACAATTTTTGGCTCTGGACGCCCTCTCCCCATCCTTGAGTTTGCAGCATTCTCTCCTCTTTGACTCAGGAGCCTCTCAGGTTTGGAAGCTATCTTCTCTAGTAAGCACGCTGGAGCATTCTCCAGAAACTGCCAATTCCCACTTCACACTCAGATCCCCGATAAGGAACCTCAACCTGGATTTTTTCAGCACCACTTGCTTACTTAGGCACAGAACCAGCTTCCCTGAGATTCACAGCAACACTCTCCGTCCTTAGCTACAGCACCTTAAAAAGTCAAAGACAAGCACATTCCATTTTTCAGAAAATTAACTGCTTTGCACTGACATATGCTTTATTGACAAAGGGCCGCAGGCCTTTCTCTCCCCAAAAATTTCAAAACAGAAGGTCTCTGTCCAAAATAGAAGTGAATATTACACTGTTCCCACAAAAGAAGGAAACAAGAGGAGTCTCAGAGCCACAAATGTTCTATTTCCAAGTTCAGAGCAAACAAAAAATATGTCAGTCCAGAGGAGATGGATTTGGTGGGAAGGGGGGGCGAGACATGCAAACTTTATTCTATGTTTAAACCTCTCAACATATGAGCTGTTTCTATTTTAGGATAACAAATACTGACTTCCACATTACGATAATTAATGACATACAAAGAGGAGCTAAGCTACATTTGATGTCCCAGTGGGCTATCCCAATATCAGTAGTTTGGGGACTGTGTGCCCAATTTATAGATTTAGATTTGAAGACATCAACTGGCATTGCTCAAGATTGCCCAGCTATTTAAAAGCAGAGGCTCTAAGTGAGTAACCTCATTTCTTCTGATGAACATCATTTTCTAGGATCAACGTTTAACAACTTGGTGCATCCCTAAAATGAAACCTGCTGAAATCCAGGGTTGATGGGAGACCCTTGCCAGTGCTGGGATGAGAGGCAAGCATTTCTGAAAGCTAGCGATAGGGACATGGTACTTGAGCTCTGGTACAAGAAGCAGTGCTTTTTGTGGGTTGATCTCAGGGCTTAGCAGACGTCTGGGACCATTCCTATTTGTCAGGCTAATGGGAAACATATTTGAAAAGTCAAATGAAACAAACTCTGTACATCTTTCCCACAGAAGAGAGTGGGCTAGTTCTCATAGTTCATATTACAGGGTACTGCTAGCACCAGGATCCAACTTCCAAGACCTCACACTGTAACCCTTCTCTATACCTAAGTGGTACCTCTATTCCCCACCCTTGACTGATGCTTGACAAGGATCACGTGTCTAATTAAGATTGCGGGTTGCAGTTCTACAGTGATTCCAGGCTGGTCTCAAACTCAGGACCATTACTATACCTAACTCTTTGGCCCCAGAATGCTCTTTTAGGTGTGTGTCCATGTGTCTTTAATTTTTTTCTCTAACTAGACATGACATATGAAAAGTTTGGCATTGAATACATAATATTCAAATCTGGGCGATCTTCTCTCTCACTCAAAGTTCTGTCTGGGCTTCCAGAATGCTGCATGTGTCAAGGTTTTAGGGTGCAGTGGGAAGCATGTGCTCAAGTGGCTAACATGCTGCATGTGCTCAAACTCAATGGCTCATGTTTGGTTTCTGGCTCAGTTCACACAGGTGTTGCACTCCATGTTTCCATCCTCTGGGCTCCTTGCTCAGTAGCTCTCTCTCAGCTGCCTTTTTTTTTTTTTTTTTTTGCACAGCTAGAACTATGCCACCTCAGCCTTGGGAAATCCAGCCCTTTACCACAACCATATTACTCCTGGTGTACAGGGATGCTCTCCTTCACTGGAAAGATTCTGTACCAGAGCTCTGAGACTCCTTCAGGACTGTAGCACAGACACATCTATAGCCATTTCTCTGTCTTGTATTTTATTTTATTTTTCCATAAGTTATTGGGGTACAGGTGGTATTTGGTTACATGAATAAGTTCTTTAGCGTTGATTTGTGTGATTTTCCTTCTCCCATCACCCAAGGAGTATACACTACATCACATTTGTAGTCTTTTATCCCTCGCCCCCCCGACTCATCCCCACAAGTCCCCAAAATCCAAAAAATCAGTCTTAAGCCTTAGCATCCTCAATGCTTAGCTCCCACATATCAGTGAGAACATACGATGTTTGGTTTTCCATTCCTAAGTTACATCACTTA